>BDMV01000005.1:40636665-40702812 GCA_008326285.1 Oryza officinalis
GGCGGATGGGCGCCTAGGCGCCTCGCTACCGAGTGATTGCCGCGTGCGCGTACCAGCCGCCGTGACTATGCAGCTCTGGCGACGCCCACCCGCGTGCGCGCGCCCGCGCGTGAAAGCCAGGGTTGCTGCACCGATCGAGCATCAAACCACCCGTCCGGTTGGCGAGCTCTGATGTTGGTTTGGCGATGGATCGCGCGGAACCTGGAATATTTGATCAGCCAGCTAGCGCGGAGATGCGCCCGGTGATCGATGATATGCCGGACGTTGTCCCGCCACGCGCGCACTTGTGCATGTACTACAGCTGGTTCGGATCGCGCCAGCGGCTCTGCAACAAAACGGACGGACTATACGAGACGAGGCGCATTTCAGAGGAAAGTGAACGGCTCATGATAATTGGTACTACACCGACGTAACTGCCGTTGAGTTGTAAAACGGCGACGGTTAATTATTATCTCGAACGATTTTGACTGATGTGATTCCAAACTACTAAAATGCAAGGAGGAAAATATATTAAAAGCTACAAACCTCCGGCGAAAGCAGGGAATGAGATTATTGGATTGCAGCTAAGCTGGCCGTGATATGCTGTGCACACGTCCCTGTCATCGATCGTTACGTGTTCCTCCTTGTGGAGCCTCGCCATTGGTCCAACTGTCCATCAACGCCTTTAATTTTATACTACGTGTGAACTTGGCTGCTGGGAGGAATCCTATATACGGATGATAAAGCGATCGATGTAGTACTAGTAGCTTTCACAGGAGCCCACATAAGTCGCTCGTCTCGTGCATAACTTATTTTCATAGTCGAGCTCCTGCAATGGTCCTCAAAACGGATCGAAGGTTTTGTATGGCGCAAAAGACCGATATGAAGAAAACTTACGCTTTAATTTATGACAAACTCAAAATATCTCAGTAGAAGTGGCAACTTGCAAGCATCCATCTGCTGATCTGCATAACTATATGGTAGTCGTCGGCCGCTTACTATTTGACCTAGCTCGTTAATTCCATCAGCATGAGCTCATATTAACGTCTGATTATCAGCAAAGTTCACAAAAAAAATCAAATCACGCTACACATAACATAATGGTGGTACACGTAAAGATAGATTCACACGCGGGTGCACTTAGAATTTAAATTCAATGAGATCAAGGGATTTGCCTGTTGGTCTTCATCCTTTTTAGCGTTTGCTAGGGGATGCACTAACGATATTAATGTGTGTTATGTTGTACGCATGTGTGTTTCTCGTCTAATAAAAAACCAAAAAAATTGGATACTCTATATGACATTTGACAAAAAAAATACCTCACAAAGTAATGCGAATTCTATAACATTGGATCGCTTTAAAATTTATGCACGATATTTCAAATCCTAACCCCTCTTCCCTCCTCTCGTCATTCCCAGCGTCGCCACCACCAGTTGTGAGCTCACGCACGTGATGCCTAGGGTCAATGGCACCAGTGAGCCTCTCCCCCCTATCTCCCATCTCCCTTCTCTTCCCTAAACCAGCGGTGCGAGTGCCTCAGCCCTGCCATCTTTTGATGAACCCCCCTCCCTCCCCTCTCCCTTCTCTTCCCCAACCAGTGGTGCAAATGTCCCTACCTCGCCATCGGATATGCTACCACCAGTAGCCGCTTCCTAACCATAAGCTCTGATTTATCTTCGTCATCAACGCTAACCCATTACCCTCCTCCCATCCACGTGGCTTTGGCGCCGCCGTCAGCGCCTCGCTGCCTGCCCATGACCACCGTCGGGCCACCGCTTCTCACGGCCATCCCTCTAAGTCTGGTGATCCCCTCTTCCCCTTCTCCCCACTCCCATGACTCATCTCGACTTGGGACCCTAAACCCTAACTCCACTTTTTTCATCGAGTCGGCGGAGTTGAAGAAGGTCTCGTCAGAGCTGAAGGAAAAGAGTTGAGATCACCGGAACACAAATCATGAAACAAATCTCAAGATCAGTAATCTGCATGATTTTAATCCAAAAATTTATCGTCAGCCATCCCGAAAAAGTTGCCTGCCCAGATGCATCAACACAAAAGTGCCCTAGTTTCAAAGTACAGGCCTGGCTACTTCAGGTATTCAACAGGCCGACCGCCGACGCGAGCCCGCACCGCGACTCTCTAGCGGCCGGATGCACCGGCCCGGCCCATCAAGTGCACTCTCCCTTGCTTCATGGACCGGAACGGTCTCGCCACGAAACGTTCGGCCTACACTAACTGGGCCGAAGCGGTTCAGGCACAACGTGTGGCCCATGATATTGGGCCCAGAAAGTCAAGTCTTGAAAGACAAGTTACCCGTCGCCCCTCCGCGGCTTCCAGAAGCAAAACGGAATCAAACTAAGATTTAAAAAAAATCCCTCAAAAAAAAAGATTAAAAAAAACCGGAATCAAACTAACGTGTCTTATCATTTTAAGCCTTCGTCTTCCCCTTCTCCGTCGAGTCGTCGTCGTCCTCCCGTCTCGTGCCATTCGCCGCAGAGTCCCCAACCTCCACTTCCCTCCCGTCTCCAATGGATGGTCATCAGTTCGGGCCATGGAAGCTCATCCTCGACGACGTCCTGGATTTGTTGGTCGGCCGCCACCTGTGCGAGATCGATCGCCTCCACGCGCGCCGCGTCTGCCGCTCCTGGCGCGTGGCGCTCGCCAAGCTCAAGCCCCCGGCGCCGCCTCCACCGCTCCCGTGGCTCCTCCTCCCGGAAACCGACGACGAGCACGGGCTTACCTCCTCCTGCGTCCTCAGCGGCTGGGACACCCACGCCTTCTTCCTCCCGCGCGCCGCGCGCCGCGCCCGCTACTTCGGTTCGTGTGATGGCGTGTGGCTCTTCCTCGCCATGGACGGCCTGCAAGGAGACCAAGCTCGAGACCACGTCCTCGTCAATCTCCACAGCTTTCAGTTCCTCGACCTCCCCAACGCGATCCGCATCGACCACACGCTCCCACAAGTGATGAAGGATATTGAGATTGCGATCGTCGCCGTTACTCTCTCGCGCCCGCCAACCGAACAAGGATGCATCGCCGCCGGCATCATCGAGCTTCCTCCCTTCCCCCTCGGAGTGCGTTTGATCGCGTTCTGGCGCATGGGGGATCGGGTGATCTTGCCTTTCTACGAAGATGTGAGTCTCGAAGTAGTCGAGGACGTCATATACCACAAAGGCTACATCCTCTTCCTCACCCAAGATGAACACATTCGTGTGTGCCAAGAGCCGGTCTTCCTCGACACCTACGTGCACGTGGACTCGAACCTGATGCACTTCGAGCCGCGCGTCGACGACGGCGACACGGTCCTTGCTCGCTACCTCGTGCGGTGCCGAGAGAGGGTTCTCATGGTCGTCAGGTTGGGCTCTCCACATCTCCGCTTGCCGACGTCGGCGTTCCGGGTGTTCGAGAGAGTAGACTATCAGGTCAACACCGGAGTGGTCGAGCTGATTCAGCACACCTGGAGCGAGCTGGACAAGCTCGGCGGCAGGATGCTGTTCCTCGGGCGAGGCTGCTCCAGATCCTACGAGGAGGCCGACGGGTACCCCGGCATGGAGGGCGTCTACTTCTTGGATGACCGGAGCTTCCGTGACCCGATCTTCCACGATCCGAACATGGTGTTCGATCACGCCTACCATTGCGGCGACAATGGCAGATGGTCGAAATCACCGTTCAAGGTCGCTCGCCGCTTCCCGAAGCGAGGCCCGTCGAAATACTCGCCTCCGGTTTGGATTCTCCCTTGAGAGACGAACAGGGGGATTCGGCAACCTCGTCGTTGCTCAACAGGTCAAGTTAGTTTGTGATTGTTTGTTTCTTCTTTCTGAGTTCGATGGTGTTCTCGTGTTCAAATTGTTGATGGTTAGTAGTAGATAGAATGTGGCCTGCATTTCTTTGTGGTGCAAGCTGAAGGCAGAACCCGTTTAGTGCTGAATTGCTACAAACGATACTTGTCGTTGATTCAGTGAATTCTGTTATACTTTTGAGTCTATATATAAATGAATTGCTAGTTGCAAACATGATTGTTACTAATCTGCAGAACTGACTTCTAGTTTCTATGATATTTAGTCCTAGATCATGTGTAGAATGAGGTGTGTGTAAAATTAATGTACCAGGCTTGACCTTGTTCCAGTTCCTTTCATTTTTCCTAAGAGTTCGATGGCAATATTATGCATCTGACATAGTTATAGTTAATATTCAATTAATTGTTAGCTGAAAACAAAAGTAACTTGCAGAGTTTGCAGCAGACCAGATGTGATCTGGTGTACTTCAATTTCTGTACAACGTTCTTTCTACTCCCTGTTGTTAGTAGTACCTTTTTGGATAATTCAAGATGTTATCATTTCTTTGTGTTACAACTGATAATTTCAATGTGGACATGTGCATGGTTGTACCTAGTTTTTTCTGTGACTTTCTTTCTTTCTTTCTTTCTTTTGGATAATTCAAGGGGTTAGCATATCTTTGTGTCCTTCGATTGCTGCACAAATTTTGGTACTCTCTCAATTTCATATTATAAGTCATTTAACTTTTTTTTTAATTAAACTTTTTTAGATTTGATCAAGTTTATAGCAAAATATAGTAACATTTTTAATATAAAACAAACATTATATTAAAATATATTTAATGTTAAATTTAATGAAACTAGTTTGGTGTCGTAGATGTTGCTAATTTTTTTATAAACTTGATCAAATTTAAAAAATATTGACTAAGAAAAAGATCAAATGACTTATAACATAAAACATAGGGAGTAACTTAATGTTACCCTTTCTATCGTAATTCAAGATATATTAGCATATCCTTGTGTTGCAACTGAAAATTTCAGCGTAGATCTGGTTGTGCTTAGATTGTGTGACCAGATCACATCCTTTTTTGGATATATGCAGTGTTGTCGTTTGTTACTCTGTTTAAATTGGTTTTGCATGCAACCAATTCCGGTTCTATAAAAACTTTGGCAGCCTATCTATTTTCCCTTGATTGAAGATTTGACTATTCTTAGCATGAATATGTCCAATGCAGAGAACTGAGACTTAAAAACTTAACTATTTTCACTGTGTAGATAATGTAGCAATCTTTGTATGCGACTGCGACACATATACTGATGACCTGTGTAGTGAGGATAATAAAACAAAGTTATCATCTGAAAGAAAATGAGTTTATATGCTCAATACTGATACAAAACTACGCGCATCCATATATATGCACAGTCCTAAATATCATCCCACTGCATATTAACCGTCCGATTGTCGAATTATTTTTAGAAATAATATTTTTTAATAGAGAATTGCAGAACTACAGTCCAGTCATTCAAAATCACAAATTTAGCATCCTGTCAAACAACTAAAATTCGATAGGTTACATATCGAATTGTTCGATATGTAACCTATCGAATTGTAGTTGTTTGACAGGACAGTATGATTTTTTTAGTTCTTTATGATGCACGTGTGTATGGGCAACTGTGTAACAAAGACCTATCGAACAATCAATGTTCGATATGTCATCCAACATGCATGTGGCAGGATCAATCGAACTTCCAATATTCGATAGGCCTCCATGCATACATGCACTTTTCTTTTTTTTGTCCAGCCAACTAACCTATCGAATTGAATGGTTGTTGTTCGACGGGTATCTTTTGCGTACCTGTCGAACAACGGTTGTTCGATAGGCACCTTGTCGAATTTTGATTGTTCGACAGGATACTAAATTTGTGATTTCAGATGACCGAATTATATTTTTGCAATTCTCTATTAAAATAGTATTATTTCTAAAAAAATTCCCCGATTGTCTACGTGATGGACGCAAAGTCTACGTGATCAAATTAAAACACCCTATCAGTTATGGGCCTTAGAAGGCCACGTACTGTGGCAGAATTTGACAGGCCATCCACTGAGATGGCCTGGAAAATTGGGCTAGGCAGTGAAGCGGCCCACTGCGGCAAGTCTCCAGTTCGCTCGACTTCAAGTTGCAAACTTGCAACGCGTCTTTCTTCTTCCTCTTCTTCTTTCTGAACTCTGCAAGTTGCAAGTCTTCTTTTTTTTTTTCTGAATCTGCAAATTGCACAAGTCTTGCAAGACAAGCTAGCCTCACCTAGATCTCCGCGGCTTCCAGAAGCAAAATGGAATCTAACCAACATATATATACAGTAGCATCGTCTTCCTCAGTTGCACATCGTCTTCTCGCCTCGACCTCTCGTGCCATTCCCCTTTCAATTCACCCCAGAGTACGCCGCTAACCTCCAATCTCCATCCACTCCTCCCCCGTCTCCTCCAATGTCGGCTGATCTGCGGCCTCGGGGGTGGGCGTGCCTCCCAGACAAAGTCCTGCGCGAGATCTACCGCCGGATCCCGTGCGGGGTCGATCGCCGCCACGCGCGCCGCGTCTGCCACTCCTGGCGCGCGGCGCTCGCCAGGCTCGAGCTCCCTGCGCCGCATCCCCAGGTCCCGTGGCTCCTCCTCCCGGAAACCAAAGACCACGGGCTCACCTTCTCCTGCGTCCTCAGCGAGTGCCGCGCCCACCGCTTCTTCCTCCCGCACGAGGCGCGCCGCGCGCGCTACTTCGGTTCGTACGACGGCGCCTGGCTCTTCCTCGCCGTCGATGGCCAAGGAGGAGCCCAAGCTCAAGACCACCTCCTCGTCAACCTCAGCAACTTTCAGTACCTCGACCTCCCCAACGCGATCCTCCTCAACAACTGGTACGAGCCGGACGAGCTGCATCTCAAGAAAATCGCCATCGTCGCCGCCACTCTCTCGCGGCCGCCAACTGAACAAGGATGCATCGTCGCCGGCATCATCGAACCTTTCCTCTCCGCCCACCGAGTCGCGTTCTGGCGCATGGGCGATCTGGTGATCTCGCAGCAGCCGACGTGGCCGTGGCCGCCGGAAGAAGTGGAGGACCTCCTGCCCTACACCTACAACCACAACGGATCAGAGTATGAAGCTTTCCTTCTCCTCACCAAGAAGGAAGACGTCCTTGTGTGTGAACCGAGGTTCCAAGGATCAGACGTGCAAGTGCACTCGAATCTGTTACGCTTCAAGCCGCGCGGATCCGACGGCCAGCCGGCCCTTGCTCGCTACCTCGTGGAGTCCCGAGGGGAAGTTCTCATGGTCGTCAAGTTAGGATCTCCACTTGAGCACGACCCGGCGGCGGAGGAGTTCCGGGTGTTCGAGAGAAGAGAATGCAAGGACCGCAAGTTCAATAACATATGGAACTCGACGTCTGAGCTCGAAGGCCGTATGCTGTTCGTCGGACGAGGCTGCTCCAGATCCTACGAGGCGGCCGATGGCCCCGCCAATGAGGGCGTCTACTTCCTGGATGACCGGAGCTTCCGCGACCCGATCTTCCATGACCCGTACGAGCAGCCGATCTTCCTTCACGCTCACCGTTGCAGCGACAACGGCAAATGGCTGGAAGCACCTTTCATCCGGCTCGACCGCTGCTTGCCGGAGCGAGGCCCGTCGAAATACTCGCCTCCGGTTTGGATTCTCCCTTGAGACCACAGGCTGTGGCAAACTGGCAACGCCGTTCTTTGCTCGACAGATGAAGTTAGTTTCTGAATTCTGATCATGCCCGAGTTCGATGATGTTCTCATGTTGAAACTGTTGCTGATTAGTATTCGATAGCATGGCCTGCATTTTGTTTGTGGTGTAAGCTGAAATCAGTACTCGTTTAGTTCTGAATTGCTACTGATGACTTGCTGTTGTTTCAGTTATATTCTTCAGGTGTCTCAATGCATTCAGCTACAATTTTGAGTCTATAAATGAACTATTAGGTGCTGACATGATTGATAGTTACTGATCTGCAGTACTGACTTCTGTTTCTTTGTGATATTTAGTTCTAGATCATTTGCTTGACCTTGTTCCATTCCCATGGTTACTGAGTTCGATGGTACTGTACTTCTGAGATTAATAGTCTTCACTGTCAGCTGAAAGGCAGAAACAGTACTTGTTTTCCAGCAAAAGTCACTTGCAGGCTTGCAGCGGTGTTCTTTGCCTCTGTTTTGAACAAAACAAAATCATCTGGCTCTGTTTAAAGTGGATTTGCTTGCAATCGATTTTAATCCTGTAACTCTGGCAGCCTAGCTAATTTCCCTTGCTTGAAGACTTTAACAATTCTTAGCATGCATTAGTCCAATGCAGAGGATTGAGATTTGAAGACTAATTATTTTCATATATACAATGCAGCAATCTTAGCATGGCATGCTGACCTGTGTAGTGAGAATGATATATATAATCAAGTTATCATCTGAAAGATATGCTTACCAAATATAATCAAGTTCTGATCTGTCCGATTATCGACGTGTTCAAAAGCGCCGTATTTGACTGTGGGCCTGATTTGAAGCCCACGATCTCGGCCGATAAATTGGAGTAGATCTTTTTTCCTTGTAATTTGCTCCTATACAGTTTTTCCTTCTTCTATATTCAATGAAATAGGCTAAGCGCGATTCGTTCAAAAAAAATTAAATTAGAGTAAATCATGGGCCATCCTAAGAGATGGGCCGGAATGTTAGTCCAGGCTTTCCAAATGCCAGCCCATCTTGCAAACTAGTTCGCTGGACATCCTGCCAATCTTTTGCAAACCGCAAGTCTTTTTTTTTTTCCTTTTCGTTTTTTCGAATTCTGAAAGTTTTTTCTCCCTTTCTTTTCGAACTCTGCAAGTTACAAATCTTGCAAGTTGCAAGACAAGTAGGAGAAGCTCGCTTCCACTGCGGCTTCCAGAAGCAAAATGGAATCAAAACACTAACATATATACAGTACGGAAGGTTTGGGGTCAACTTATGGAACTGGATGTCTGAGCTCGATGGCCGGATGCTGTTCGTCGGACGAGGCTGCTCCAGATCCTACGAGGCGCGCGACAGGTACCCTGGCATGTAGGGCGTCTACTTCTTGGATGACCGGAGCTTCCACGACCCGATCTTCCCCCAGCCGATCATGGGGTTCGATGGCGATGCACCCAAGGAGCCGTACCGCTGCAGCGACAACGGGAAATGCTCGAGACCACCTTCCCAGGTAGAGCGCTGCTTCCCGGAGCGAGGCCAGTCGAGATCGACGTAGATCGACGTACTCGCCTCCGGTTTGGATTCTCCCTTGAGAGTTGAGACGACAGGATCGATTTGGCAACGCCATTTGTTTGTTTCTGGACCTACATTGTGTCGTTTGTTTCTCCTTTCTGAGTTCAACGATGTTGTCATGTTGAAACTGCTGCTGATCAGCAGATTGAATGACCTGCATTTGTTTGTGGTATAAACTGAAAGCAGGATTCGATTAGTGCTGAAATGCTATAGATGACTTACTGTTTTGGTTCAGTCATATTCTTCATGCGTCTCCACTGCATTCTGCATTTCATTTTCAGCTACACTTTGTTGCCCTCAATTTGCATTTCAAGCTGTACTGAATATCTTTGACACCCGCAGATTGTTTAATCTTACAGATTCAGCATATATTTCAGCTACACTTTATTGTCTTCAATTCGCATTTCAATTCAAGCTTCTTTGAATTGTACTGAATTTGTAATGTGCATCCTAACCCTCCTGAATATTACAGATCAGTATATCTTTGAAACCTGCAGATTGTTCTGTTTCCTTATGATTGATATTTATTAGTAATTAACATGATAATTACTCATACTGAAGCTAGCGCTAATGATCTACAGTACTGATTCTCAGTATTTTTGTAGTAAGATTAATGTAGTAGGCTTAAACTTGTTCCACTATCAGGTCCATCGTTGCTGAGTTCAATGGACTGTATGTCTGTATTGCACTTCTAAGATAGTTACTGATTAGTCTTCAACTGTTAGCAATAAAAAAAATCGCTTGAGCAAGCCAACAATGTTCCCAGTGTACTGCTAGTATTCAATTTCTTCACCCCTTTCTGCAATTTTACTATTACATTTCTGTTACTCCTTTTGGATAATTCAGGATGTTAGCACATCCTTGCGTTGCAAATGATGGTTTTCAGTCTGGACGTGTGCGTGGTTCTGCTTATATTTTCTGTGACCAAACCATCTTTTTTCTGGTGGTGGTAAGTTTTTTTTTTCAAACAGCCAATCAGATTGATTGGTGTTATATTAATAGATGAAAGAAATTACATAGCCACAGGCTGAAGTAAAAGGGAAAAAAAGAAAAAATAATATACACGTCTGACTGCAAACAAGCTTGCATGTCAGTCTTTTATATTTCTCGTGGCAGCAGTCTCCCAATGTGTTTTGTGTCGTTCAAGTCCCAACATCCTAACTTGTTTTGGATGTGTGAACCAATATTTAATGAATTGTGGCTTTCTTTCCTCGGAGAATCTTCAGAGGTGATGGTAAGGTGATAGATAACGGTGCCCTTTTGTTCTTCTTAAGCCTTAAAGAGTTGAAAGTGAATTAATTTGCATGCAGTCAATTTTATGTCTGCAAATTTGGCAGCTGAATTTCCCTTGCTCGAATGAAGAGAACTGCTTCCTCGAAAACAGGATGAAGAGAACTATTCTCCTGCATTAGTCTCAGATGCAGAGAACTGAGACTTGAAGGCTGAACTAACTTTTCTCCTCCTATAGATACAAACGTGCCCTCGTTTCAAATTTCAAACCTGGCTTCCTTGCAAAATAATAATAATAATAATAATAATAATAATAATAATAATAATAATAATAATAATAATCAATTTTTCTATATATTTATCGATAATTTTTTTCTAAAAATTTGATAGATGTAATTATAGTACAATCGTAGTGTATTTACATTGTAACTTGCATGTAACTACAATGTAACCTGTATGTAACTTATATATAATTTTGAATCATTAGATTTGTTTCAAAACTTATGTAAGTGAGAAAAAAAAATCATGGCACATGTGTGAGAGGATTCGGTTTCGCGACCTCCGTTTCACGAAAATAACATGTTATGAAGAAATTTTTGAAAGTTACACACAAGTTACATTGTAGTTACATGTAAATTATAATATAATTACATCACGATTATACTATAATTATATCTGTCAAGTTTTTGAAAGAAAATTTGTCAATAAATTTATAGACATTCCCATAATAATCACTGTGGTCCGTTCATGGGCTGGAAAGGAATCGGCACGAACATGCAGCCCATAATAACAGTGGGCCTCTACATCAAGTCTTGCAAGATAAGCGCTAGCCCGCTCCCTCCGAGACTTCCAGAAGCGAAATGGAATCAAAGTAACTAACGAACGTCCGTCTCCCCGCATTTAAACCATCGTCTTCCCCGTCGAGTGGTCGTCGTCCTGTCTCGCGTTCCATTCGCCGCAGTCCCCAACCTCCACGCCCTTCCCGTCCCGTCTCCAATGGATGCTGAGCAGTTCTGGCCATGGGGGCTCATCCCCGACGACCCCCTTGAGTCACTCATCGGCCGCATCCCGTGCGAGATCGATCGCCTTCAAGCCATTCGCGCCATCGACTCCTGCCGCGTGGCGCTCGAGCCCACGGCGCCGCCTCCCCCTCTCCCGTGGATCCTCCTCCCAGAATCCGACGAGCACGTGCACGAGCTTACATCCCGGAAAAAGTACATCTAAGGTCTCATTTTGTCACCGAATTATAAAATTGTCCCTTAACAAAAAAAATGGATATATATGATCCCTCAACTTATAATACCGGGTCACTCCGGGTCCTTAGGTGATATTGATCCCGATTTTATCTGACGTGACGGCTGAGTTAGCGTGAGACCCACATGGACCCCACATGTCAGGGTGACCATGTCATCACCCCTCTCTCTTACTGTTCTCTCCATTCCTCCTCTCTCCCACTTCTCTCCTCGTTTGGGTGGGCCGGCCAGCGGGTGCAGAGGAGGCCAACGGGGCGAGGCGGGAGAGGAAGAGCTTCGACGGCCGACAACAGGCGACGCAGCGGTGCGACGAAGCGGGAGAAGGGGCGACGCGGCGGCGGTGACGAGCCGAGCGTCGCGGCGGTGGGCGGCCTTCTCGGTGCGGTCGAGGAGCCGTCGTCAATGGTGAGGTTGAGGGGCGATGGTGCTGGTGTTGGTGGCGCAGCGGCCGCCACGGCTGACGACGACGACTCCTCTGGCCGCGGCGTGATCCTAGATGTCTCCGGCCGCCGCCGCCACCGACTCCTTTGATGGCGCCATGAGCCTCTCCTTCTTCACCTCCTCCAACCTCACCCTCTTGCATCTTCCTGCGGCGACGGGGATAGCGCTGACGGGAGGGGCCCACTTGACGGCGGCGTCGGCGACGACCTTATTGGGGAAGTTGAGGATGGACTTGGATTCGCAGAGCTGGAATGAGGGTGGGCATCGTTGAGTGAGAGAAGTGAGAGAAAAGAGGGGGGGAGAGAGGGGTGATGATGTGGTCACCCTGACACATGGGACCCACGTGGGTTTTACATTGACTCAGCCGCCACGTCAAACAAAACCGATGTCAATATCACCAAAGGACTCGGAGTAACCCAGTTTATAAGTGAGGGATCACATATATCGGATTTTTTGGTTGAGAAATGATTTTGTAATTCGATGACAAGATGAGAGACATGAGATGTACTTTTTTCAAATCCAGGACCTTCCTTATATATGGGCCGAAATTATTCGGCCCATAAAAAAGACAGTGGCAAGAAGCTCCTGCAAGTTGCAGACGTCTTGCAAGACAAGCTAAGCTCTCGCTCCCGGATCTTCGCGGCTTCCAGAAGCAAAAATCGAATCAAACTAACTTTTTCCCAGCATTTAAAGCATCGTCTTCCTCGTCGAGTCGTCGTCTCCCCGTCTCGTGCCGGGAGTGGATTTTGATCCCTCGAGAGCATGTCCCCTCGTTGTTTGCATGTCACTCAAATAGTTATGAAAAAATTTAAAAAAATTTGAGAAGATGTATTAACATGTGATATATCACTCCACAAACATGCAAGTTAAAATTCAACTTCTATATCTCGTAACGAAAAAAACAAATTTGACTGTGAATATACGTTAACTAGTTGTAGTTTAATTTGTTTTTTTCGTTGCGAGATGTAAAAGTTGAATTTAAACTTGCATGTTTGTGGAGTGATATATCACATGTTAATACATCTTTTCAAATTTTTTTAAATTTTTTCATAACTATTTAAGTGACATACAAAAGACGAGGGGACATCTTCTCGAGGGATCAAAATAGTTTCCCGTCTCGTGCCCCATTCGTCGCAGAAATCCCCTAGCCTCCACACGATCCGAAGGATCCCTAAACCTCTCCACCACGAACCCCTCCCTTCTCCAATAATCAATGGCTGATCAGCCTCGGCGGCGATGGGCGGCGGCGGACGACGACCTTCTGTACGAGATCGCCCGCCGCATCCCGTGCGAGATCGATCGCCGCCACATGAGTCGCGTATGCAACTCCTGGCGCGTGGCGCTCGCGAAGCTCAAGACCCCGGCGCCGCCGCCTCCGCTCCCGTGGCTCGCCCTCCCTAAATCCGACGACGATGGGCTGCCCACCACCGTCTCCTGCGTCCTCAGCGGCTGCCGCACCCACGCCTTCTCCGTCCTTCAAGGTGCACACCGAGCGCGCTACTTCGGTTCGTACGACGGCGGATGGCTCTTCCTCGCCGTCGGCGGCCAAGCTCAAGGCCAAGCCCTCGTCAACCTCAAGATTAACGGCTTTCAGACCCTCAACCTCCCCAACCTGGCCCGCGTCAACCTGAACCGTGACCGTGAGATGGCCATCGTCGCCGCCACCCTCTCGTGCCAGCCAACTGAACAAGGATGCATCGTCGCCGGCATCATCGAATCATCTCCCAACCTCGTCCCCGATGGCCACCTCATTCGGAGCATTGCGTTCTGGCGCATGGGCGATCAGGTGGTCTTACCGGTTATCTGGGCACTGGAGGAGGAGAACCCATTGATGGAGCTAGAAGTGGAGGACCTCCTATGCCACAATGGAGCCTTCTATTTCCTCACCCGAGTGGAAGACGTCCTTGCGTGTGAAGAACCACCGGTCTTCCACAGAGATGCCGTGAGTCTGGTCCCGGTAAACATGTTCTTCCTGCCGCGCGTCCACGACGAGAACGAGACGGTCCTTGCTCGCTACCTCGTGGAGTCCGGCAAGAAGCTGCTAATGGTGGTCAGGCTAGCTAGTGGGCGGGGTCAGCACACGACGTCGGCGTTCCGGGTGTTCCAGAAGAAAAAGTTCAACACCGGCAAAGAAGACGAGCCGTTCCAGAATCGCTCTGTTCATTTTGAGTACTACTGGAGCGAGCTGGACGAGCTCGATGGCCGGATGCTGTTCGTCGGACGAGGCTGCTCCAGATCCTACGAGGCGGGTGACAGGTACCCCGGCATGGAGGAGGGCGTCTACTTCTTGGATGACCCGAGCATCCACCAGATGACCATCGATGATGCACCCAAACTGCCGTACCTCTGCAGCGACAACGGCAAATGGTCGAAAGCACCAACTGATCCCCAGGGCCAGGTCGAGCGCTGCTTCCCGGAGCGAGGCCCATCGATCCACTCGCCTCCGGTTTGGATTCTCCCTTGAGTTGAGATCGACGACAGGTTTTCGATCAGCAACGTTGCGCGATCAACAGGTCAAGTTAATTAGTTCCATGCCTTGATCTACATTGTGTCGTTTGCTTCTTCTTGCTGAGTTCAATGGTGTTGTCATGTTGAAACTGTTGCTGATTAGTACTGGCCTGCGTTTGTTTGTGGTGTAAGCAGTAAGCATAAGCTGATGATCAACAGGATTCGTTTAGTGCAGGAATACTACAGATGATACTTGCTGTTGGTTCAGTGCCATTCTTCATTGCGTTTCAGTGCATTCAGCTACACTCTGTTCTGTTCAATTTGCAATTCCGATTCAAGATTATGTTGCCGATTAGTAGTAGATAGACTGAATGGCCTGCATTTGTTTGTGGTGTAAGCTAGTGACGAAGCAGGAATGCTGCAAAATGATACCTGCTGTTGGTTCAGTGCTATTATTTCTTCATGTGATGTGACTCGGTGCATTCAACTACACTTTACTCTCTTCAACTTGCATTTCAGTTCAAGCTTCTGTAAGTTGTACTGAAATTTTAATCTGCATCTCAACTCTGTGGAATATTATAGATGCGACAATCTGTGACACCTGCAGATTGTACTGCTTCTTTATGATAGCTAGTTGTTAGCATCATGATCATATTACAGTGCTAATGATCTGCACTACTTTTTTTTTGCGGGGATGCACTACTGAAATTAGCTTGTACTATACATTATTTAGTCCTGTAACATGTGCACAATGAAGCAAAGTGTGTGTGAAGAGGTTGAAATCGCAAGATTAATGAAGTATTATACCAGGTTATTGACCTTGTTCCACTTCCACGGTTGTTGTATATTGTACTTCTGAGAGTACTGATTAATTAGTCTTCACTTGAATAGTTAGTTGAAAAAGGACTACAGATCTCCTTTTCCAACAAAATCACTTGCAATAACCATCAATAATCATCGATGTGTTAATCGATTGCTACACATATTTTGCTACCTTGGTGTTACACTTTCTCCTAATTCAAGATGTTAGCATGAGACAGAGATTTGTGTCCTCTGCTCCGTTTAAATTAAGTGAACTTGCATGCAGTCAAATTTTGTTCTGTAACATCTAACAGTCTACAGTACCTTTGTTTGAATGATTTATACTACTACAGTAATGGTGTACATACTTTTCTTTTTTTTACAAAACTCTTACAAATAAAGATCTTAACCATTTGATCTAATCAATTGGTAGTTATTAGAAATCAAGATGCAATCACGGTTTGCCATATCAGTTTTTTAAAGAGTTTGTACGAATTTGTTTTGCATGTGAAACATTTTCCTTTATACTGCGAGCACCATATATGTGCTCCTAGTATCGTCATCACACTGCACCACAATAATAATCGCATTATCTGTAAGCAGGTCGGATCAGAGACCGGGAAACTCCACGTTCAAAAGATGTGCCTGTTAGGAAGCCCACGATCTTAGCATATCATGGGCCCACGAATTGACTAAAATCAAGACTATTTTACATATATGGCCCAGAGAGTTTCGGCCCAAGGTGGTCCAAGAAAGTTGGGCTAGGCAGCGAAGCAGACTTACCAGGATTTCCGCGGCTTCCAGAAGCAAAATGGAATCAAACAAACGTTCGTCTCATCTGATCATCTCCCTGCATTTAAACCGTCGTCTTCCTCGTCGAGTCCCCAATTCCCCATCCATCTCGTGCCATTCGCCGCAGAATCTCTAACCTCTACGAGACCACGAAACCCCTCCCTTCTCCAATGGCTGACCAGTCTCGGCGGTCATGGGCGGCGGCGCTTGACGACGTCCTGTTCGAGATCGTCCGCCGCATCCCGTGCGAGATCGATCGCCGCCGCATGAGTCGCGTCTGCCACTCCTGGCGCGTGGCGCTCGGGAGGGTCAAGCCCCCGGCGCCGCCTCCGCCGCTCCCGTGGCTCGTCCTCCCGAAAGCCCACGGGCCTCCTACCTTCTCTTGCGTCCTCAGACTCTGCCGCGCCCACCCGTTCTTCGTCCCGCGCGGCGCACGCGGCGCCCGCTACTTCGGCTCGTACGACGGCGCATGGGTCTTCCTCGCCGTTGATGGCCAAGGCAATCAAGCTCAAGAGTATCCGCATCGAGTGGCTCAAGACCATGTCCTCGTCAACCTCAACAACTTTCATTCCCTCAACCTCCCCAAGCGGGTCCGCTTCGAAGCAGTGTATCCGGCGCTAGAGCATTGGGACTGCAAGATGGCCATCGTCGCCGCCACCCTCTCCTGCAAGCCAACTGAACAAGGATGCATCGTCGCCTGCTTCCTAGAATACTTTCCTTTCCCCGGCCACGCAGAGCAGCATGTTGCGTTCTGGCGCATCGGCGATCATCTGGTCTTACCGCCGTACTGGGAAGGGATGAATCAAGAGGCGGACCGGTTTAGGGTACCAATGGAGGACCTCATATTCTATAGTGGAGCCTTCCTTTTCCTAGACCGAGGGGAACACATACTTGCGTGTGAAGAACCACCGGTCTTCCAAGAATATGCCGTGAAACTCGTCCCGGTAGGCATGTTCTTCCAGCCACGCGTCCACGTCTCCACGACGAGAACGAGACGGTCCTTGCTCGCTACCTCGTGGAGTCCCGAGAGAATCTGCTCATGGTCGTCAGGTTGACCAGTGGGCGTCAGCACTTACCGACGTCGGTGTTCCGGGTGTTCTAGAAGAAAAAAGTTCAACAATGGCGAAGAAGACGAGCTGCTCAACAATGGCGCGTTTCAGTTTCAGTACTACTGGAGCGATCTGGACAAGCTCGACGGCCGGATGCTGTTCGTCGGACAAGGCTGCTCCAGATCTTACGAGGCGGACGACAGGTACCCCGGCATGGAGGAGGGCGTCTACTTCTTGGATGACCGTAGCTTCCGCGAGCCGATCATGGCGTTCGATGATGATGCAGACGAACTGCCGCGCCGCTGCAGCGACAACGGCAAATGGTCGAAATCACCAACTCCCCAGGTAGACCGCTGCTTCCCGGCATGAGGCCCGTCGATCGACTCGCCTCCGGTTTGGATTCTCCCTTGAGATCGATTCGGTGACAGGTTTTCGGCGACATTTGCCCGACCAACAGGTCAAGTTAGTTAGTTCCGTGCCTTGATCTACACTTGTGTCGTTTGTCTCTTCTTGCTGTGTTCAATGGTGTTCTCATGTTGAAACTGGTGCTGATTGGTAGATATAATGGCCTGCATCTGTTAATTTGTGGTGTAAGCTGATGAAGCAGGATTCGTTAGTGAAGAAATGCTATAAATGAATTACTGCTGGTTCAGTGCTGTTCTTCATGTGACTCAATGCATTCAGCTACACTTTATTCTCCTCAATTTGCACTTCAATTCAAGCATTTTTTTAAGTTGTACTGAAGTTTTAATGTGTGCATTTCAACTCTGTTGAATATTACAGATCAGTATATCTTTGGCACCTGCAGATTGTCCTGTTTCTTCACGATTTCTACTGTACTTGCTAACAGGATACTCTCATATTACCGTGCTAATGATCTGTACTACCGATTACCGAATTTAGTTTGTATATTTAACACTTTTTTGTGATTATTGTGCAAAATGAAGTACTATGAGGAAGAGGTTGAATCTGCAAGATAAATGTACCAGGCTTGACCTTGTTCCACTTGTATGGTTTCTGAATTTGATGATATTATATACTTCTGAGTTCTGAGATATATAGTTTACTGTTTACTTATTAATCCTCAATTGTTAGTTGAAACAGGACCCTTCTCCAACAAAAATCACTTGCAGCTAGACAGCAAGGGTCTATGTGTACTTCGATTACTGCACACATTTTGCTACCTTGTTCCACTTCAGATAGCCACTTAAAACCAAGTCGATGTGTACTTCAAATGCAGACTTGTTCCCACCCTTTTGGATAATTCAAGATGTTAGCGTATCCTTGTGAAGGGAACTGAAAATTTCAGTCTGGACATGTGCGGTGGTTGTGCTTAGATAGTGTGGTGTCCTTTCCACTGTTTAAAGTTGATTTGCATTCAATCGATTTTGGTACTGTAACTCTGACAGTCTACTTTCCATTGCTTGAAGACTAGGCCCGTGTTTAGATTCAAAAAGTTTTTGAAAAAAAACGTCACATCAGGTCACATCAGATATACGGACACACATTTGAAGTATTAAACATAGTCTAATAACAAAACAAATTACAGATTTCGCCTGTAAATTGCGAGACGAATCTTTTGAGCCTAATTAATCCGTCATTAGCAAATGTTTACTGTAGCACCACATTGTCAAATCATGGTGCAATTAGGCTCAAAAGATTCGTCTCGTAATTTACAAGTAAACTGTGTAATTGGTTTTTTTTTTCCGTCCACATTTAATACTTCATGCATGTGTCCAAACATTCGATGTGATTGGTTTGAAGTTTGAAGTTTGAAGTTTGAAGGGAAGTAAACAGGCCCAGATCTTACTATTCTTAGCAGGCATCAGTGCCCAATAAAGACAACTGAAACTTGACTATCTATTCTGCTTACGTAGATAGTGCATCCTCATTAGTCTTTGTAACACGTTAGACATACTGATATAATCAAGTTATCATCTGAAGATAATTAATGAACTCATATGTTCAAGAACGATATATACTGACTACGCACTAACACATATACCCCTAATATCGTCGTCACATTTTGGTAAAAAACAAATCGTCGTCACACTGCTTAACCGTCGGATTGTGCAAAGTGACACGTGTCAGTCGACGCCTCTACGGTCGAAAGCATCACACGTTCAAGTTTGAAAACCCGCGAACTTATATCGTGGGCCTAGAATTTGGACTAAAATTGAGGCCATTTACGTAGATGGGCCGGGTTATAGGCCTATTCACGGGCTGGGCCGGAAAGTCCGTCTTCTCTCAGGAGTCTTGCAAGACAAGCTTGCTCTCGCCCCCAGATCTCCGCGGCTTCCAGAAGCAAAATCGAATCAAACCAACATTTCCCAGCATTTAAAGCATCGTCTTCCTCGTCGTCTCCCCGTCTCGTGCCCCGTTCACCGCAGAAATCCCCTAGCTTCCACACGATCCGAAGAGTCCCTAAACCTCTCCACCACGATCCCCTCTCGTCTCCAATAATCAATGGCCGATCAGCCTCGGCGGCGATGGGCGGCGGCGGACGACGACGTCCTGTTCGAGATCGTCAGCCGCATCCCGTGCCATGTCGATCGCCGCCACATGGGTCGAGTCTGCCACCCCTGGCGCGTGGCGCTCGCGAAGCTCAAGCCCCCGGCGCCGTCTCCGCCGCTCCCGTGGCTCGTCCTCCCGAGAGCCGACGGGTCGCCTACCTTCTCCTGCGTCCTCAGCGGCTGCCGCGCCCACGCCTTCTCCGTCCCGCGCGGAGCGGCACACCGCGCGCGCTACTTCGGCTCGTACGACGGCGCGTGGCTCTTCCTCGCCATCGGCGGCCAAGGCCAAGCTCAACGCCACCTTCTCCTCAAGCCCCACGCCTTCCGGCTCCTCGTCCTCCCCAACATGACCCGCTTCCCCGACATGGTGTACCCGCCGGGACTGGGAGTAGTGAAACGGGACCGTGAGATTACCATCGTCGCCGCCACCCTCTCGTGCAATCCAACCGAACAAGGATGCATCGTCGCCGGAATCATCGATTTCGCTCACTCCCCCGGCCGCGTCGTGCGGCAGATTGCGTTCTGGCGCATGGGCAATCAGGTGGTCTTACCGCCGTACTGGGAACAGGTGGCGAACCAGCCGATGATGGAAGCAGTACCGGTGGACCTCATACACCACGATGGAGCCTTCCATTTCCTCATCCGAATGGAACACATCATCGCGTGTGAAGAACCCCCTGTCTTCGAAGAAGAAGCCGTGCATCTGGTCCCGGAATACAAGTACTTCCAGCCGCGCGGCGGCGACAACGACGACGAGACGGTCCTTGCTCGCTACCTCGTGGAGTCCCGAGAGAAGCTGCTCATGGTCGTCAGGTTTTCGAGTGGGGGTCAGCACTTGCCGACGTCGGCGTTCCGGGTGTTCCAGAAGAAGAAGTTCAACAATGGCGAAGAAGACGAGCCGCTCAACAATGGCGGGTTTCAGTACTACTGGAGCGAGCTGGACAAGCTCGAAGGCCGGATGCTGTTCGTCGGACGAGGCTGCTCCAGATCCTACGAGGCGGGTGACAGCTACCCTGCGGGCATGGAGGGCGTCTACTTCCTGGATGACCGGAACTTTGCCGAGGCGGCCATGGCGTTCGGTGAAGGTGCAGACAAACTGCCGTACCGCTGCAGCGACAACGGCAAATGGTCGGGAGCACCAGCTGATCCCCGGGTCGACCGCTGCTTCCCGTCGCGAGGCCCGTCGATCTACTCACCTCCGGTTTGGCTTCTCCCTTGAGTTGAGATCGTCGACAGGTAGTTTTCGATCGGCAACGTTGCTCAACAGGTCAAGTTAATTAGTCTCATGCCTTGATCTACAATTGTGGTGTTTGTTTCTTCTTGCTGAGTTCGATGGTGTTCGCATGTTGAAACTGTTGCTGATTAGTAGATAAAATGGCCTGCATTTGTTTCTGGTGTAAGCAGTAAGCTGGTGATGAACAGGATTCGTTTACGCAGGAATGCTAGAAATGATACTTGCTGTTGGTTCAGTGCCATTCTTCGTTGTGATTCGATCAGTGCATTCAGCTACACTTTATTCTGTTCAGTTTGCATTTCGATTCAAGATTCTTTATGTTTTACTGAAATTTCAGTGTGCATCTCAACTCTGTGGAATACTTCATTACAGATCGGTATATAGTTGATACCTGCAGATTGTCCTGTTTCTTTGTGATTGCTAATTGGCAATTGCCAACATGATGCTCATATTACAGTGCTGACGATCGGCACTACTGGATTTAGTCTGTACGCAATATTTAGTGTATGTGTAAGAGGTTAAAAGGCAAGATGTTAGCACATCCTTGTGTGCAGCTGACAATTTCAGTGTGGACATTTGCGTGCCCATGGTTGTGCTTTGATTTTCAGCTGACTATCTTTTCTGGATGTAGATAGTGGTGTCCTCTGCTCTGTTAAAAGTGGATTTGCATGCAGTCAAATTTGGTTTTGCAAACACTGGCAGACTACTTTCCCTTGCTTGAATTCATTTGCTATATGCAAGGCTTCATGTGGAATAACTAAGAATGGGAACATTGAGGTTTTTAGCTCAAATGCAGAACTAACAAGATCTGGATGTTTATTTATACATGATATGGTACAGTATCTGGTGATCACGTCATCATGTGTCATCCCTTTTATTTTGTTGGTACCACATTTCTAATCCTGCACTGCATATACCTAAGTGAACAGTATGCACTGTAGAATTCCGTCATTTTTGTGGAATCACAGCTGAAGAGAAGAAAATATTCCTTCACCGGAATTGGGCGACAATGCCACAGAAATCTATACAAATCATGCCAATGGAAATAATCTATGCTCCAACTTCACTGGCCGCATGTGAAATCGGGATCCTTCACTAACTTGATGGTGAGCTCAGGGTTTGGACTATGCAGTTCAAAGATCACCTGTCAAAACAAATTGAACGTATGTTAGTTGCGTTTTCACCCGCTAAACAACAGTGAATACTCACCCTTACTAAAGGAACTCTGCTTACCACAGTTCGAAAAAACTTAGTTACTCTCTCTATTTTTTAAAAAGAATGATGTACCAGGATTTTAAGCAATAAGCAGACTAGGTTATATAAATTACATGCATATAAATTCTGCGCTCAGTGTAAGGAAGCTCCATAATGTGATATACTGTAAGGTAAGAGCAAAAAAACCGTAAACAAAAGCCCCCTTCATGTAAGAATAGATAGATCACATACAACGATATTATCTCCAGGTTTGAGGATTGGCGCAGGAACATACAGAGCGCATTGTGGTCCAATTGCCTGAAATACCAGTTAATTTTCATCTCGCGTGAGCAAAAAATATATTATTTTAAAAGAATAAATCGAGTATGAACTGTAATCGATAAATATCTGTCACTTGAAGGTATCAGTATTTTACCGGCCAGAACCTTCCAACGTTGAAGTTGTTCACAAAAGCAACTCCTTTATTCCAACCACGAAATGATATGAATGTGTCCTTTTTCTCAGACTCGGAGTCAATATGAAAATGGCCTTCATAAAATGTCGGCCTCTCTGAAATCCCTTCTGTAAATGCAAAAGATATAGAATAGTTTTTTTCTAGAGAAAGGTCATAGACCCGGCTTATATTGAAAGCCACCACCGCAGGTTTTGCTGGGATTACCAGCTTTACAAGCATTCAAAACAAAGAAATAGAGGTAACTTGGTCACATCCCGACCTGATAAGTTGCTCAAACTACCAGCGATAGACAACCAACAGAGACAACTCTCAACAAAACACCAGCTACTACCTCTAACAACTATGCCAAAATGAAAGGGACCGACAAAAGCTGTAACAATCAGACATGAGATCTAAGTGTGAATGCAAAACCAGTTCAATAGTCATGTATAACCAAGAAAATGTTAAGGCCAACCTCTGTTCATTTCCTTGTACTATACACAACTTGCAGCACAAAGCAAAGTGCGCACGTTTTTCATTTGCATTAATTAGTTTGACATTATTTAAGCAATTTATATTACCTCATAGTAACCATCTCACTCACTAGAATTGGAAGTAATATCCTAGAATCGAACTACCTCTTATATCAATCAACATCACACAGTGGCACATCATGAGTCATGCCTCAACGAAAAGAATTGGACATGAGCATGGCTGTATGGGAGCTGATTATACCCCGCTGTTTACCATGAGCATGATTTCATGAGAATTAGTTATGCCTTAAGCTTGGTTATTTCAATGCTTGCATAGTTATCAATGAACATATACAGAAATTTACCATTTAGATAGAGTGACACATCGCGCAACTTATTTTCTGAATCACCATAAATGGATACTTTGCTAGCTTGAGCATCAGTCATCTGCATGATTAGTTGAAGTTTTGAAAGGTTGCCCACTGCACTAAGTGAAACCGGTTGCATTTTCCAGTGACGGAGAATAATGCCATCTATTTCAACAGAAGATAGTATGCCCTGTTTACAGAAACTGGTTACCAATCAGCACAAACTTATAAACATTTCAGCCCATGTGGATGCTGAAATGTACAAGATGTTATGAGGGACTTACCTTCTGGTCAAAAATATGTGGTCCATAATTTACTCGACCCATGTTTTCTACCTGTGGGCAAAGTGCAACACAGAATGTTAATGTATATTAGTTTATTTGATAGACTGCCTCTAAGATACGAAGTAGTATTTATTTAACTAATAGTACTCTGATACAGTAATGTATTTGTGCATACTAAGTAACAGTGGTAAGATATTTTTCTTTGCTAGGCTAACACTTGCACAATGGCAGATCTCCAAACAAGTTATGGAACAATTACCAGCCATCAACTTGTGCAGGCAAAAAAGTTACAGAAGTATGACATGCTTTCCCATGCATCGATTTGTAAAGAAGGCTTGAAGTCTGAACTCGATTTCAGGGAATTCTTAAGTGTCATGCGACGCCTATGCTTGCACATCACAAGCTACATCTAACTTTCACTGCCCTCTAGTATTAGACTGCAGCAGCAGTCTGAGTCTCTAGAATTTATGAATCATAGTAGGACTATGAAATAACAAATCGGTAAAACTCAGCTGAGTAACAATGAACCATACTATGGAAGCATAGAAAATTCTTATTTCATACTTCCCAGAGAAAGATGCGATGATATTACCAGGATATATAAGCTGACATTAGATGAGCAGCTTAAGCTTGGTATTTGTAGTGTTTTACTAGACCATCTTTCAATTATGCCAACATATCTTGGTTTTCTGACATCACCATGTGAGCAGGACACAAATACTTGAGCTCTGTCATGTACCTACACCATAATTTACGATTTTACATCTCAAATGATGATTTTGAATGTCATACCAAAGGACCGAAGGATGAGTTCAAAACCTTTAGAATTGATAGGATGCTGGATGAATGTTTTTCTTGATATTCTGATGTATACAGTAGAAAACCAAACATCTGTAATAAAAGAAACATCACCACGGATATACATAAATCTACTTGATAACTTCAGTACAGGAGAAGGGGGAAACAACTTGCATTGGTTCCTACCTGGCCCATCAGTTCCATGGATAGAGGCTGCTCTGAAAAAGCCACTTTCAGAGGATAACTGATGTTATCAATGACGTCAAACAAAGAAGCGACCTTCTGTACTTCTACAAGCCCATAACTAGCCCTTTCAATTTCGGAAGGAAGTTGGTGAAGAGGAATGCCAGTGCATTCATGTATAACTCTTCTCAGTGCTGCTTGATACCACCAGATGTAATGAGAAAACAAAAACAAATAATGATTTAAAATATAATACAAGAACAAACATAATACATCATACCTTTGTATTTTGCATTATGCACGTCGCCATACTCCCTAATTGGTGCATCCTAGTAAAGGACATCACATATATAAGTGGATTTGCAAAATCGGTTCAAGGAATGAAAGGAACTACTTACATAGTCATACGAAGTGAGGTCTGCCTTGTAGTCAGATTCATTTTGACCAGTATTTGCACCATTGTAAAACCCAAAATTAGTCCCACCATGAGCCATCTGCATAGATATCTCAGTAAGAAACAGAATTACTAGAGAGGAAGTGCAATGCACTAACAAATAGGCTCCAGAGACAGACATAAAGTACAGCAGAACCGTTGCGGCACAAAATTCTTTTAAGAGCTTTAGCTGTACTGCTAGCATCAGTTGTTGCAATTTTTTCACCCCAGTGTGTTAGCCATCCGGTGTAAAATTCTCTGGTATGCAAGAGTTAACATCACCAGTAAAAGCCACATCCAAGAAAAGACTATGTGATAAAATCAGGTATTGAACATGATGATAGCCCACTCACGAGCTTAAAGGAGCTGATTTTCCTGGCAAGTTGTATTCCTTCTGTAATTGAAATATCGGCCATGGATTGGAACCAGTATCAAAATCAACAGCTGCATTTGAACCATATAGTTATTCTCTAAACATGATTACTGAGGAAAGCCAAAGGCATACTACAGTTATTTAACGATAATGATATTAGGAAGATCAAATTACTTCCAGACTCAAAAACCTTCATGTTATTTAAGTAAAAAAACCAAAAAATAGTTACTGACTCATCTAACACCCTAGAATGCTCACCCTGCACTGTACTTGGGGAACATAAGAAAACTGTAATTTCTAGCCATAAATAAAACTGGAAGCAACTAACATCACACGTCGCACAAGTTTTTTATTCTATTATACCAGCGAAAACATCATCCTGGGGAATTGTTCCATTCTTTAGATTCCCAATGGCACCACCATCAGTTGTATACCTGAAAGATTATTTAGGGGAACTGGAGAATTCATAATCACAACATTGAATTTGAATATCACTGTTGACATAAAAAGAAGTGTATTGATGCTGATATCTGCACGTAAGCTTCGTTCTGAACCATCATTTAAAATAAAAGAACAGAAAATTAACTTTAATCACATGACATCATATGGATGATTCTGTCAACAATTTAATAGTGATACTTGGATGAATATTTTCAATATTTCATAAGGGCACTGCCCCAATAAGGCCTGTCACAGATGTAGTTAAACTTAGTCATGCATGCAACCTTTTCATAACAATATCAATGCCTATATGTCTGTAACGTTGTTGTTGTACCAAACCTTCTACTGTTTCCTACCTAAGTATGCAATTTGCGGTTATAAATGGCAATGACTACATATAGAATCTGTAAAGCCAGTTATAAAACAGGCATAGCAGCCGATACTAAAATAGAATTGCACATATTTGCATTGTGAAAATTATAGTTGAGAAACTGTATACAGCATAATGTCATTCCCAAGATATCTTCTGGCAACTTCAACAAGGTAATGAAGATAATTCTTGTCATCTCCAAATGAACCAAATTCATTTTCAATCTGTCAGATCAGCTATAAGGTTAGATTTATTTTTTCATGCATACAGGATGTGGTTTGGTGCATATACAAGAAAGGCAAATGAACAAGCAGTAGTGAAAAAAGGAAACACAATTGACTTGCCTGCACCATGATTATAGGACCTCCATTGCTGTATAATAGTGGTGCGATTTTTGGGAGTAGTACTCCCCACCATCTGTCCACCTGGAAACTAGGTAAGATTGGCCAAAAAATTCTCCAAAAGCAAGATTTGAAGTACCACATATAATACCCCATTATTGATGATATTTTGATAAGCATACCAAGGAAAAATAGGTTGAATCTGAAGAACGCAGTTCGATGGTTGGTTCTATGGTCAGTAACCAAGGTGGAAATCCCCCCAAGTCCCATTCTGCATTAACAGATTACAGAAATCATAGACCCTAAGTGCATTAAGCTCAAGCAAAGCACATGTACTGTCACAACCCAATCAAATCTTAACTTTCAAAGTTCAAACCATATTGAACCTGCACTAACATGACATTTATAAGCCAATAGAAAGTAGCATAAGTGAAAAAACAGTATATGTTCTTCAACAACTTTAGGAATGCTGAGTGTGCTGTGGCAACTGAGCGACACGAGAATAGAGTGTACTGAAGCTTTTCCCTTATTTTCCCTTGTCAGTTCATAGAACATAATTACTATGTTAGTCCCTTTTTACTTCTGCCATAAAGATTATCTTCTGCATTACTGCATATCATGGGAGATGAAGTGGCGACTTTGCTGGATTTTTGAATTATCACTGTGAAGTTTATAAATATTATTTGATTATAATAGCTTTGTTTGTTCTACTTGGTATACAGTACTGATATTGAGAAAAGAGTGGTCCTGATGATCATATAAGAAAGTAAAATTTCAACAAGAACATGGAAATACCTCCACAAATATATGGACCTACACGGAGCATGACCAGCATATCTAATTCATGAGCAAGTCTTAAATATGATTCAATATCTGTGAAACCCTTGAATTCCCAGCTCAGCGGTTTTGGCTCATGCAGATTCCAAGGAACATATGTCTGAATTGTGTTCAAGCCCAGTGCCTTTGCCCTTAAAAGGCGATCTTTCCAGTACTGCAGCACAAAATGCAATGTAGAAGTAAGCTTACAATAAGGACAATTAGAAGAATATGCTGGCATAAACTAATGGGCCATGATATGTGATGTATACCTGAATCAAATAAATATGCAAATACTGTTCTTTTATGAACATATCAAATTCGTTAACCCAAAACATTACAGAATCACAATTTTGTCAATCTATGAGTTCCATCTGCAAGCTCGAGGTCATCCAAATATCCAATACATATACGGATTAGATACAAACAACAATACGATCATCCAGAAGTCGTTTACCTAGATATAAAACCCCAAAATGTTCTAGTTAATCCCTACTCCGAAGCCTCAACTGAACTGAGATAAATTGTTCGATGACAACATTACCAAATCCTACACTCAGCTACACCCCTCCAGTAGAGCGAGCAATGAAGTATCACGTAAAGATTGCACATTTGGTCGGGAAAACCTCACCTCAGGGACAATGCGGAAGTAGTGCACGTCGCCGCCGACGATCTGGAACGGGGCGCCGTCCTTCCAGAAGGTGTCGTTCTCGACCCAGAACCTTCTCGATGCCTCCCCGCTGGCCTAGCGGCACCCCCCGCAGGCGACGAAGAGGATCAAACATTCAACAGCACCAGCTCAGCCCATCGGAACCGAAACGCAGCGAGATGGAGAGGGAGGAGGAGGAGGAGGAGGCAAGCGACGAGCAACATACCGCGGCGGCGCACAGGGCCAGAGCGAGGAGGACAATGTTATGGAAGCTTCTGGCCGGCCCCATTCCTCACCTCCGGTGGCTCACGCGTTCACGCCCACCTCGCCTCGCCTCGCCTCACTCCACTGACTTCACCTGCTGCTGGATTCTTCTCCCTGCGAAGCGTGCCTTGCGAGCTACGCCCAAATTCTTCAGCTCTCCTACTGATGAAGAAGACAGTGTGAGATGCCGTGAGCTGGATGCCTTCGAGATGGCGACGAACTGACGAATTCTGCTCGGTGGTTGGGTTTGGATGGATACTGACCGAGTGGGAAAAGGGGAACCGCGCGCGGCGCGCCCCCCACCGATTGTCGTGGCGCGGCGAGCTTAGGGCAAGCAGCACGGGGGAGGATTCCGCCTCGATCGCATATGCGGGACACCGCCGGCGCCGGCGCCGGCGAACGGCAACGGCCGCCGCCGCGCCGCGTCGCCGGAACGGACAGTGGGTGGGTGCGGCGTGGAGTGACGTGGCGAGTGTGGCACTTGGCAGTTGGGAGACGTCAACGACTGTAGTGGGCTCGGTGTAAGGTAGGAGGAGGCCTAACTCAAGGCCCATGTGGGCCCAAATAAAGGCCCACCTTACGATTCGGGCAAGCGTCTCCTCGAGCCTCTTGCCCGAGTCGTGCGTCACACACTCTTCCCCACCGTTGCCGTTCATGTCGCCGGAGAAATCGCCGGAGTCCTCAGGTAGTATGCTGCCCCCCTTTCTCTCTCGCGCGCGCTCGCGCAGTCGCTCGTGCGTGTTCCCTGAGTAGGTTTCCTGTCTTGCTGACTTGCTGGTGGTTTGGATTCCTACCGTGTTAGCCCCTCAATTTTTAGGTGATGAGTGCGATTCCCCAATTAGCTTGTAACTTGTGATGAATCAGATTGCGAATTTAGAATTCTACACGCTTAATTGAAATCTCGTAATTTATATGATTAATTCGAGTTATGCAGGGTGGGTTTTAGGGTACACAGATTTGCTGTCTCCACTTCTATCTAAACATTAATGGGGAGCCTTTAGACTTTGTCATTCACCTGATTTCATGGAATTTTGGATTATTTTTCACTGTGGACATTTCCCCTAATGTTTCTCTTCAAAAGAAGAGATGACAGATTGTGTTTAGTCAGATCAGCATCTGAAGTAGGTCTAACTTAATAAAATTAGTCCTGTATGGTACTTTGATATTTAATTGGTTAGATGTTTTTTTAAGAGCTGTAAGGCATTACATCACACGTTCCTTTTGTCACATAAATGAAGATTGCCAGGCATGCATGTATGCTTCTAAGTTTTTTATCTGTAAAAACCATGTTCTTATGTTGCATTCTCGGTAGCTTGGGGCAGTCGTTTGCTATCATCCATTAACAATCATGAGAAAACTCACATGCATTGCTGGCGAAAACTCACATGTGTTAGTTTGCCTTGACTTACATAATTTGTTGTCTTGATGGAATATTATGTTCGTCAATGTTATTTCCTATCCTTGTGTGTGTTTGTATCATGATGAATATATATGGCTTACAGTTGTTCGGGAACAAAGAGATACAATTTCAAACAAACATGGGGAAAATCTTGTTGGTCTATTGCATCAAGCATGTTCAAAGAATCTTGTTATCCTTTGCCATGGATTCCGAGCTACAAAGGCAAGTTGATCTGTATCATCCAAGGAAATTTAATTTTAGTTTACTTCAGGTATAGAGTTTATCTGCATAACATACTGACGGTCTTACCTTGACTGTTGTTTTTCCAATATGTGTGGCTGTCTCACAGATACTGCATTGGAATTTTTTGTGCTAAGAGAAGTTTGATATATAATCCCTTTGAAACCTCATAGTTCCTGTTTTTTCCCTTTATTAAGATATTTAGCTTAGGTGATAAATTATCTCGAGTTTCTTGCATGGTTCCTCTTTCGTTGTGGGTGTGGATAAGGTGCTGCTATTTTTATTATCCTTTGTTTGAAGATGCAACAACCTTCACACTAAATGGGCTTATCAAGATTTTGTTTTCTGCAAAACTTTTCTTTTACATATTTGTTCCATATAAGCATGCTATGGGTTAGACTACGATAAGATCCTGGTAATTGTTCTGTAGTTAAATGAGAAACAGACTGAAGTATATCGTAACAAGGACATGCATATGCAAAATTTCCATGCTCATAGTAGAAATCAATCTAACAAGAAATATTTTTTTCCAGTGGAGATCTATACCTTAAGTCTCTCTAATACTAGTCTCACACTTCTAAACATGGTAACTTGCAGGATGATAGCATCTTGGTTGACCTTGCTTCTGCCCTAACAAGGGAAGGCGTTAGCACTTTTCGGTTTGATTTTGCTGGAAATGGGTAAGACATTTGTAAACGCATTATGGCAGCCATGACATAGCATCATACAACAATATCACTCTTCATAGAAGGCTATGAGTATCGAGTGAAAATGTTTCTGAGTTATAGAGAGGCACCTTCTAGTCTTAGTAATCTGTGTTATGTCAGTGAGTAGTAGCTACCATAATTCTCCCATTAAAATTTGTATTATCACTAACACGATGTCCCTAGAGTACTGTTTTTCTTACTAGCTACCAGCCTGCCCACACATTAAATTTGTCTTCCAATGTTTACTTATAGTTATAGGTGTTCCCTGTCTTTTTCCAGGGAAAGTGAGGGTCAGTTCCAGTATGGAAACTACCGAAGAGAGACAGATGATCTGCGCTCTGTTGTATCATATTTCACAGAACAGAATTATAATATTATTGGTCTTGTTGGGCACAGCAAAGGTAAGCCAGCTGCTCAAATATATTTATATCCACCACAGTCTTCAGTATTGAACTGTTGTTGCCTAATGCACACACACTAATATACATGCACATTCTTGCGAGCAGCATTACTATGCTTAGTTGACAGCAGAAGTTGGTCGGTATGCATGTTTGGAGTCAGAGTGCTTTATGTAATCATTGCAATGTGAAAGGACATGCATTCATACACATACACATACTTAACCATAAATAACTGAAAGTTTGAAAGTAATCACCTTATCCTGATCTCTTTTCCTTTATTATCTGTCAAATGCAATGTCTGAAGGTCTGCTGGTATTGGTACTAGCCAACATGGCTGGCTAAAGGACTATTTCTAACTCAATTAGCTTTCATTTTTAGAATTCCCAGTTCGGTTTGCACTGCATTCATTTTCTGATCATGTGCTTCCATCAATGAGACTCGTAGAGTCTCACTCTACAAGTTTGATTTTCAATGCTTTTACTAGTATTCTTCCTACAGGAGGAAATGCTGTGCTTTTGTATGCTTCCATGTACCATGATATTCCCATCATTGTCAACATTTCTGGACGCTTTGCATTAGAGCGTGGTATTGATGAGCGCCTGGGGAAAAATTTCATGCAGAGAATAAAGAAAGACAGATATATAGATGTCAGGAACAGAAGAGGTACATGCTTTGCTTGTGTTGATATCATTTTTCTTTTTTCACCCAAACTTAGCACAAATCTCAGAATCAGTTGAAGTTTGCAGTTTTCAACCAAAATATTCATGTTGACGTTGATTGAATTTTGGTGTTGCTGTATCTGCATCACAACTTTCTCTGAAATCGTAGCTCCAGGAAGTCATAACATTTATTTTCGTTCGTATTCAGGGGAGTTTGAGTACAGGGTGACAGAGGAAAGTCTGAAAGATCGGCTGAGCACCGATACCCTTCTTTCGAGCCGTTCCATAAGCAAAGACTGCAGGTCACAATCACAAGCTACCATCGCACACCTGTATCAGGTATCATTGTGTTTAGAAAAAGAAATCCTTAAAGATTTTTTTCTATGATTTGCAGGGTCCTCACAATCCATGGCTCTAAGGATGAAACTGTCCCAGTAGAAGACGCCCTGATGTTCGCGGCAAATATCCCAAACCATAAGCTGCACATAATCTCAGAAGCCAACCATCGCTACACAGGCCATGAGAAAGAGCTGGCAGCACTTGTACTGGACTTCATCATGTCCCAACCCCACTTCTCGTCGTCCTTGCGTCCGAAATTGTAACTGTTTGACCTTTGCAATCCTTGATGCTCGAAGTTTAAATGTTTACTCTGCAATCCTTGACTACGTTTAGCACAGTTCTGACTTCAAGTTCCATCAGAGCTGGGTATCTCTAGCTCCAAAAGTTTTTTGAGTTGGAGCTGGGGGTAGACTAGTATTACAAAGATGAGACATCTTGTTAACATTCTACTCCTAGACTAAACTTAGATGATTGGACAACTTTGTTTCTGTCCAAGAACTCTATTTTTTTACTACTAGAATCCAGGGACTGAGCTTAATACTAGTAGTACTAAACACCAAACGGGGCCTGATTGTGTGTGCTATTCATCAGCTCAGAAGCTCTGAACAACTACTCCTACACTACAGAAGTCTATAACGCCTCAATCAAACTATCCAACTCATCCATTGCCTGTCACCTTCAGTCACAAATCAGAGTCATCCTTACTCACACTGAGCTAGCTAACCTAATCCGATCCATCACCTGCCAGAAGAAGTCATTGCCATGCTTACCCTGACAGTGACATGTGGGCCCCAGACCACCTCCCTTTCTCTCGGAGGATAAAGCTCGCACACGCAGCCTGGCTACCTGCACACGCAACGGACATAATGCCTGGCTACCTATCCGCGGCGCGATCATCATCGAGTCGCCGAGCCCAACCAACTCAGGTCAAGTGCTCGAGCCCAGCAAGCCACACCAACCAACCGACCGAGCGAGCGAGACACACACAGTCACATACTCGCACGCGACGGCCTCGCGGCGGCATAGGGGAGAGGAGAGAAGAGGGAGGAGAGGCGAATGAGTGAGGAGGCGGCGGCGGCGACGGCGGCGGGAGCGGGAGTGGAGGAGTCGATAGGGAGGCGGAGGAGTAGGAGGGGAGGTGGTGATGATGGGGTGGGGGCGGCGGCGGCGGCGAGGGTGTGGGAGTTCGAGCGGGATCTGGTGGCCGGGGCGGTGATGGGCGGCGCCGTGCACACGGTGGTGGCGCCGATCGAGCGCGCCAAGCTGCTGCTCCAGACGCAGGACGGCAACGCGGCGCTGCTGGGCCGCGCGCGCAGGTTCCGTGGGTTCGCCGACTGCGTGGCGCGCACCGTCCGCGACGAGGGCGTGCTCTCCCTCTGGCGCGGCAACGGCACCGCCGTCATCCGGTACTACCCCTCCGTCGCCCTCAACTTCTCCCTCAAGGTTCCCACCCCACCCCCGAACCCCCCGCCATTTTTGTTCTTACTGTTTGTTTGTTCCTTGTTGTCCGAGTTCTCGATTCGTACATTACAACCGCATCAATTGCTTCGGTTTGAGATAACAGTGCCAGTGCGATCTTGTGGGTGTTTTGGTGCGGAGGGTTTCGGGTTCGTGGTTCCAGTCCTTGCTTGATCGGTTCCTATGCTTTAGTGTGTGATTTGATAGGCACAAGAAGTGTGCCGATGCCGGTAAGTTCTTGGTTTGGGCATCTGGTACTGGTTCTACAGCGTGCGGTGTGAATTCTTGAGGATGAAAGATTGTATTAGGTCATTAGATTCTGCTGGGATTTCACTTTCGGGGGAGAAATGTTTGCCGCCGGAAATAGAAAAGGAATCAAAGAATAAAGTGCTCTTGAGTCTTGTCAAAGAGCACTATAGACTACTAGTATAGACTCATGGACACTAAATGGCATCTTGATGCATATATTCTCACAACATTTGTCGTACTTGTTAGTCATTGTTTCCATTAGCAGCAATGCCAGTTAGGATCAAAACCTTTTTGTTCTCTCTTGAGGATCTAGGAGGTAGGAACAGTACTGTACATCGGTATAAATTTCATGATTGGTTCATTTGAATGTTACTATGGTACCACACTAGCATCTTGCTAGTTATTACCATTATGTGGTGGTATCTTGTGAACTGATCCGCAATGAACATTTGATTCCAACAACAGTGATGAACTGCTGAACTACTAGTAAGAAGGCATTATGTGGACTTGCTCATGCGTTTAGGACTGTCATTTTTGTCATGGGGCCTCATCGTTTGCCCTACGGCTTATAAGCCAAAGCCAAAATTTGAATTTTAAAACTTGATTTTGAAATTGATTTTGATTTTTTTGAACATAGTTTTTTTTAACTTTGGCTTTTAAGTCGCTAAATACATATATACAAAGTTTTAATCACAAATCATTTTTTTAATTATTACTAAGCCGTTACGGCTTATAATAAGCCGTGACCAACCGATGGGGACCATGGTGTTCGATGCAACATATGTTGTTATTAACGTGTTATGAAATAATCATATATATTTATTTGCTAATTACAAAAGATGTACAAAAAGATTGTGTGCCAAATATGAAACATGTAGAAGAGATTTTGGGCAAGACGACAAATAATTGAGCCATTCTCAAAAATTACAAATGGCAAAGCGACATTACAAAATGGATATTTGAGATGTAGCTTTTTAAGCAGCTGTAGGAGTTGGCAGGCAATTGATGCCATAGTCAAATGGCATGACAATAATCAAATCCCTTCATATATAGTCATATATAACTCAAGAAACAAACATATTGCATCTACTGCCAGCTGTTATAAGAGAAATATATGTTGTATGGGCAATATAGAACATAATGGTGATAACTGTTTGAAGATGGCCAATTAATTGTCGTGTTTTTGCCTGTGCTGATTTTCGTGATATTATTTGAAGCCAAGTTGCCCTGTGACTTGTACAAAATGCATCTGAGCCTATCTGTATTGCAGCAGGGTACTGCTTTGCCTTTACTCACTTTTACCAAATTCTTCTTGAAGATTTATGTTGTGGATTATGGCCCATGCAACTTATGTTTCCTTGATGCTCAATTAACTATGTTTCCTTGATGCTCAATTATGTTGAAACTTGAAACTAGAATTGCTCATCTTACTGGCGGAAGACATTGAGTGTATGATAAGTTGATAAACCATAATTGTATATAACAGATAATAACCAATGGGCAACTATGCACTACTTTGCCTATTCAATCTACTTTACAACAGAGGCATCTAAAATATCTTATTGTAGAACAAGAGTTATGTAAGAAAACCATTATGGAATTACGACTGATGAAAATGATGGTTGGATTGGCTTTTTAACTATGAATGCTTATCTCAGTGGTCATCTCTAATCACTGATCAATATTTTTGCAGGATCTGTACAGGAGCATACTGAAAGACGCAGGAACCTCAGCTGATAACAAGTTCTCTTCTATTGCTTTAACCAACTTCATTGCTGGTGCTGCCGCTGGATGTACTACTCTGGTCCTCATTTATCCACTTGATATTGCTCATACCCGTCTTGCAGCTGATATTGGCCGGACTGATACTCGCCAGTTCAGAGGCATTTGCCACTTCCTTCAAACCATCTACAATAAAAACGGCATCCGGGGTATCTACAGAGGATTGCCAGCATCACTACAAGGGATGGTCGTTCACCGGGGCTTATACTTCGGAGGCTTTGACACTGCCAAGGATGTGCTGGTACCGCTAGACTCACCCCTGTGGCAGCGCTGGGTGACGGCACAGGCAGTCACTTCCATGGCGGGGCTCATCTCGTACCCGCTGGATACCGTGCGGAGGAGGATGATGATGCAGTCAGGGATGGACGTGCAGATGTACAGCAGCACCCTTGATTGCTGGAGGAAAATCTACAAGGTGGAGGGGATCAAGTCGTTTTACCGCGGAGCACTTTCTAACATGTTTAGGAGCACTGGCGCTGCCGCTATACTTGTTTTGTATGATGAGGTCAAGAAGTTTATGGACAGGAGTAGGTTATGACTTACGACACGTATAGAGGGTTTGGTTCAGGTTCTCCACAGATTTTTGGATTCAGTATGGAGATTAGACCACCAAAGGTACAGGGTGCAGCAAGCTCGAGCATTTTGTAATAGAGTTGTAGTACTGGATTTCTCCAGGTCACTAACCAGCTCGATGTAACTGGCGCTCTTCATGGTCTGAAGATGGTAGCTCTTGTTTGTTCATTTGGTTTCAAGGCAGAGCTTCTTGTGTTGTGTGCCTGCCTACACGTGTGGCTCAAAAGTTCACTCTTCAGAGTTCAGACGGTAGTTTCACAGCGAAAATTTCAGTCAATTTCTGCTTGATGTGTCTTCGTTCCACCTTATTTCATCGAGGAACAGAAAATATAACGTGGCAGTCAAACAAAATTGTCTCGAGTCTTGACAAGAAATCGCTTATGAGCACGCAGACAAGGCACTTGCGAGTTGCGAGATTACTTTCCTCAAACCTCGGTTGAATTGCAAAATGAAAAAGAAAAAGAACAATTTCCTTGCCATCAAAGATGCAACTTCGTCGCACAAAAATATTGCCTCCTGGATCAAAATTTTTCAGCACAAGAGAAAAGAGAAAGACTAGACTATGCCAGTGGTATTGGCAATACGATAATACCAAACCGGCGATATTCATCACTCAACCATAAGCTTCGCACAGGATATGTCGACCCAATACAACAATGGAAAAGCTACCAAACATATAAAATAATACCATGTCCCGAAAAAATCCCCCGCCAGTTCCACTAAACCAACTCAATCCCAACACTTCCCGAACTGGCTCTCCAAAACCAAATGGACGACATTGCATCAAGCCGAACCAAACATTCTTCACTCCAGGACCGGACTTTGGAAACGCTCAGGTAGGAAGCATCTCACTGTTGCTTGCATTCTGCAGGCCGCTCTCCCTGCTGCCCTTCCCCTGCAGGAACTCGTCCGCCCTTCTGTTTCAGGAAGGAAAGCAAAAATAGTAAGAAAATGAGTTTGGTTGAAACTAGAAAGTGCATGAGAACCCTGAGTTTTCCGTCACCTTTTCATCCTCATCATCCTCTTCATCCTCTTCATCCTCATCTTCATCATCGTCGTCATCTTCATCATCATCATCATCATCATCCATAATGCCTTCAAAGTCCTCATCTTGAGCAGCCTCTCCAGTGAACCATGAAACAGCATGTGGAATAATCTTGTCTCTGATGGTAGATCTGGCAACAAAAAATGGACATTTAGAACTAGGTACAGTGTGCTGGACAGAAAGCAGCCACTGCAAGTAACAGAATACACAAGGGCATACCCAATGTCATAATCTTGCTCCATTTGGTTCTGCAACTGTTCAGCCTATTCAGAGGATAGAAACATAAAAAACATATCCATGAATACATGCTTTAAACTCTAAAACATGCATAGAAAATATGAAACTTACTGTATCCTCATCAATTTCCTCATCATCATCAGGAACTTGAGGTGGACTGAAGAAGTTAAAAAAGCTCTCACAGTTTTCAGTTTTTGTGATAGGTTTAGTGTTCTTTGAGCCCTTCTTTGGTTTCTTCTTGAGCACCTTTTGTGTCAAACACTTCCCAGGGAACCATTCAATTTCAGTACTGAAAACCAAAAATGTCAGAGATATGTTGGTGAAACTGTCCATTCATCAAAAAGAGTAGGACTCCACATGAGTTGAAATATTAGTTACCCAATAGCTTTCTCCAGGATTGGTTCATCTTCATCAATCATGTGGTATGTTTTGGTAAGCACCGAGTTCTTGAAGAATGGATTAGTATCGAAGTAAAATTCAAGCTTGAAACCCTTTGGCTCACTAATTCTGTACCATTTGATGTCCTTGAGGTACTTAAGAGCTTCCTCATCCCTCTCCTGGATCTGCATACAAGCCAGACAAATGAAACTTTAAGACATGCTAGACCAAATTAGAAGAATTTTGTTTTATAAAAATGCGAAGTCTCACCTCCTCAGACAGGATTTCATGGTTCTTCATGGCATTAAGCCAGAACTCTGGTACACCCTTCTCCTCTGCAAGGAACCATTAAAGTTTTATTGAAAAATCAAAAAGGATGATTTCTAGTAAGAATTAAGCCACCTGGGAATAGACAAACATGTTAGTAAACACAGAATATATGCGAACCTTTCTGCTCAGCAGGGGTTTCATCTGCAGCTTCTTTGGCGACACCATCTACCTCAACCACACCATTCACGATTTCATAACGCTGAAATACACAGATGGAAAGAAACTCTCAGACAGACCATGACATCCATGTTGATACAGGGATGGTAAATGCTAGAGATATCTGTCTTGTGTGAGGCTATGAAGTATGAACCATGCAAAAACGAAAAGGCAAGGTCTGCAAGCTATTCAAGCAGTTGTTGCCATGGTGATGTGATACATGCTTCCAACAGTTCAAAGAGTTGAGAGTGAACATACAACGGGGTGAGACAGCAAAAGTGCATAACACAGGCAATAGCAGGCCATTAAAAATAGTTTACCTTGGAGTAAAGTGGTTCATACATCTTCTGATATTTAGCTTCAAGTGCAGCCCTCTCCTCAAAGAACTTCGCCTCTAGATCATCGTGTTGGCTCTGGCAGATATTAAACAAAGCAGCTTAGCACCAGATGCAACAGGAATATTCCAAAATTCAACCATTGTGCTTTGTAGTTCCATAATTAGTATTGATACAGCACAGATAAAGCAATTTCATTTAGTAACATAACCACTGATAAAGATAGCAAGGTGGAAACATTTCACATAAAGTAAAAGAACAAGGCTTTCAAGAAACACCACAGCTATACTGTTTTGAAACTGCTTGGACACAATATCAATATTCATCGTTTGAGTTTGAAACAAAATAGTTCAACAAAGCAAAAAGAGAATATATATAGAGTAGGCATCACCAATAACATCGAGTTGAAATGCGAGTCATCCTACAGTAGTTACCAGTAACACACACGCATAGTTTGTGGCGTTTTTCCAGAATCTCCCATACAATTAATAAGAGCACCCGAGTAATCCAACTTATAAGCAAGCGTGCAACCTACACTGAAAGCCAGTCCTAGCCCCAACTAGGGTTGAAATTTCTCGTGCTAGTACACACCGTTATGTACCGTTTAAGCAAGTGACATCAGAATCACAGCATGAGTCGCTTCATCAGTAACCATTAATCATCCAGGATCGTGCAAAGTGCCACATCAAGTGTCACACCCTAAAAAAACGTTCATAAAAAAGGGTACCGTGCCAGGGAAGTGGGGAAATCTCTTATACCTGGATCTCCCTAAGCACCTCCACGCGCTTCCTGACCTTGGGCTCGAGGCTCTCGAGCACGTCCGTGTGCCGCGCCGCCAATCCCTGCAGCGTGTTCTGCGCAAGCAAACATCGAATCACCACAAGTTTCATCAGAAAACCCTCCCGAAATCAATCCCGCCCAAACCCCGATGGAAGCAAACAGCAAAACAAAAACACCGCAGAAACCCCACCTTAATCGACTCCACGAGGTTGGCCTTGTCCTCCGCGCTGAGCTCTGCATCACAACCACCGAATCCAAATCCAGTATAAGGCAGCCACAACAACAACCGAGATCGAAGTAGAGAGAGCGAAGAGAAGCGACGAACCTTTGGCGTTGGGGACGGCGGCGCCGAGGCCAGAGAGGTCGAGGGAGTCCTTGCCGTCGCTCATGGCGGCTGCTCGAGGGTTCCCGAAGCTTCCGGGGGTAGGTCTCCGCGAGGTAGGCGGGGCGGAAAGAAACCCTAGCGGCGGCGGCGGCGCGAGCTGGGGGGTGAGAGGGGGAGGGGAGTGGAGGCGGAGGAGGGGATAGAAAAAGAGGCTAGGAATGCGGGGATGCAATTTATAGCCGGCGCGTGGGAACTCGCTCTTGCGGGGAGGCGCCGAGGCGCCGGTTTTGGTGTGTTTCGGACTCGAGAGCAGCGCGGCCGTGTGGGGGCCCACCTGTCAGCCAGAGAGGGCTGCCGCGCCGGAATATCCCCTATTCCCTACACGATGCCACTGTTCGCGTTCCCATTGGCTGGCAGGGTGTGTTCACTTTGTTAAAAAAAAAAAGAAAAAGTAGTAGTATTAGGAATATTGAACTTTTGTATTGCCGAATTTTGGTAGGTAGAGGTTGGTGGTGTTTGGTTTACGCCTTCAACTCCAACAATCTAGCTATCTGGGTTTGGATCGGTAAAAAAAACAAAACGAGTCAAAACCGGGGTCCAACACACTCGGTATCTCGCTCCGCTCGCGATCCCGTTCGGCATCCGTCGCCCCTCGCCCTGCATATTTGCAGAGGCCATCCCGCTCGCAATCGTCACTCTCCCGCACACGCGCTCGTTTCCCGCCCGCGCGCTCCCGCCCAATCGATCCCACCGCCTCGCCCTCCCGCCGTGCTACGCCGTCGCACCGGTCCAGCCGTCCCGCGCCGTCGTCAGTCCCGCCGCCTAGCGCCCCCGCCCTTCCGCTGTCGCACCGCTCCGGCCCCAGCCTTCGTCTCGCCATGTGGAGGCCGTCGCGTCCTGCTTCAACGGCGGCTGGGGACTTGGATCAGGATGCTCATCTCCTGGAAGGGGACTTGGATCAATCGGGTATTGGATCGATGCGCCATCGGGTGGTTCCTCCAACAGGCGTCGATGGTTGGAAGGCACCGGGCCTGTTCATCAGTGAGCAAGTCACCGATGAGGAGGTATGCACAGGTGAGACTCACTATCTGCGTCTGTCAAACCCTTTGCTGTTAGTTGGATGACTGGATCATAGGAAGTTTAGCTCGTTCTATATTCTACCTGAGGATTTTGGGATTGCATTCATGTTGGCTGTAGGTTTCTGGAAATAAAATTATTGTCTTTCTTCGCACTTGACCAGAGTAGCTACTTGTTAGTACAGTACATTTGAATGAAAGATTCATCCAGATCAAATTGCTTCTGCTTTGCAAGTAAATAAATAGGATGATATTTATTCTCCATTTATTTTCCTATGGCAGATGGTACGCAATCAGGTTATTTCACTGACCTCCTAGTAAATGATGTTGATGAATCTCAATTTGCCGCACCTACTAGTGATCCAATCTCCAATGGAGCTCCAACAGCTGCCAAGAGTTCTCACGGTAGGACCAAAAATTTCACTACTCAGGAGGACATCCTTCTTGTGTCAGCTTGGCTGAATGTGGGCATGGATCCTATTCAAGGAGTAGATCAATCACATGGCACATATTGGGCAAGAATACATGAATATTTCCATGCCAACAAAGAGTTTGAGTCAACGCGTTCCGAATCCTCTTTACTGAATCGTTGGTCCGCAATACAACATGATTTGAATATTTTCTGTGGATGTTTGTCCAGAATAGAGGCTAGGAACCAGAGTGGTTCCAGAGTTGATGACAAGGTAAACACATTATTTCTGTGGTTTGATTATTTGTCGCAGTTTTCAGTTCTCATGTTTATTTCGGTTTCAAATGTGCAGATCGCAAATGCATGTGAATTGTTTAAGGCGGAAGACAAGAAGCATAGGAAGTTTAACTTGATGCATTGCTGGAATATCCTGAAGGACAAGCCCAAGTGGATGGACAATCGGAAGAAAGTTGGATGTGCCAAAAAACCAAGCAATAAGAAACAGAAGACAGTGGCAAATTCAAGTCCTGCATCAGTTGAACCTGCTGATCCTGATGTCTATTGTTCTGATGCTCAACCATCTGTAAGACCGGATGGAAAGAAGGCGGCAAAACAGAAGCTACGACAGGGTAGAACCATAGAAGCAGTGGACTATCTGATGGAAAAGAAGAAAGAAGCTGATGTTGTGAGAGAGTTGAAGAAAGAAGAGATGTGCAAGAAAGCCTTTGCTCTGCAGGAAGAGAGGTGCAAGAAAGCCTTTGCTCTGCAGGAAGAACGGAACAAATTGGAGAGAGAAAAGTTTGAGTTCCAGAAGAAAGAAGCTGAGAAGGCTGAGAAGGCGGAAGAGGAGAGAATTCTCGGTTTGGGTTTGAGCACAATGAACTACAATCAGCAGAAATATTATGAATGGCGTCAGAACGAGATTCTCGCTCGACGTTGCAATATCTAGAAGTTCGGCTCATAGTCTAGTTCAGTTTCTGAATGTTCAGTGTCCAGTGTCTGTGTGTTCAGTTCTGTTCTGAATGTCCAGAGTCTAGTTCAGAGTCATAGAGTCTGTGTCGAAGTTCAGTGTCTATGTGTGCGGCAGTATGTGTGATATAGTATGGTCCTACTTTCAGACGGACAACATTATGTGTGCGGCAATTTATGTTTGAACTTCAGTTTCAGGGTCATGCTATTATCCCTGCTTCATTATCCTGCACCCTTTCATTTCCTTGCTCTGCCATCGATAAATACAGGTCATAGAAAATAACATTGTACAAGCCAATATGTCCAAAACTGCCAAAAAAAATTTCATAGAATTGCACAACCTTTATGCATATGATACGCCCTCTTTTTCTAAATGTCCAAACTGGGACTTACAAAATGCAAAGTAAATTTGAAATAAAAAGTTTTCAGATGTTTTATGTTCTGCGTCTAGAGATAAGAATCAATAGGGATAAATCTCTTTTGGACAACAATCTCATAAATGGGACGCATTAATCTATATGATATAAATCTCCATGGTTTTGCCACAAGTGCTTGATGAGGTCTGCCTGAAGCTGAGTATGGGTTTCCTTGTTCTTTATTTTTTTGTAATTCTGAATGAAAGCTTCTAGTTTAGGTGCATCATCATGGGACACTGACACCCTTTCTCCCATGTCGTCGTAGTTGCAAACATATTGGCCTTTATTGTCGAAGTTGTATTCGTAGTCATCTCGCTCGTCTTCAACAATCATGTTATGCATAATGATGCAAGCCATCATTATATTATGGAGCGTGTCTTCATCCCACATACGAGCCGGCCCACGAACAATTGCAAAGCGAGATTGTAGAACCCCAAATGCCCTTTCAACATCCTTTCGACAAGCTTCTTGTGCCTTTGCAAAGTATTTCTTCTTATTACCTTGTGGCTCTGGAATGGTCTTCACAAAAGTTGCCCACGATGGATATATCCCATCTGCAAGATAATAACCCATCGAATATTCATGACCATTGATGTCAAAATTAACTTGTGGACCTTCTCCCTCAGCGAGCCTTGCAAATATATTCGATCGTTGAAGCACATTAATGTCATTGTGTGAACCTGGCATACCAAAGAATGCATGCCATATCCATAGATCTTTAGATGCAACTGCTTCCAATATAATTGTAGGCTCCTTTTTATAGCCCCTATACATCCCGTGCCATGCAGTAGGACAATTCTTCCAGCTCCAATGCATACAATCTATGAAACCTAGCATGCCAGGAAATCCTCTGCTCGCTCCAATTGTAAGTAACCTAGCAGTATCCTGTTCATTAGGCTTCCTCATGTACTCTGGCCCAAAAACCTCAACAACTACTGCAACAAACTTTCTCAAAGCTTCTAGAGCAGTGCTCTCACCAATACGAATGTACTCGTCCAAAGCATCAGCTGGTACTCCATAAGCCAACATACGGAAAGCCGCTACTACCTTCTGCAGACAAGATAATTCGAGCACACCGGCTGCATTCCTCTTTTGCTTAAAATAATCGTCATGTTCCTCAACAGCTTTCATTATGCGAAGAAATACATGTAGCCTCATCCGAAACCTATATCATGATGCAATTAAATTAAACTAGCAATACTATAAAACACGGCACATAAAAATTACATAAACATTATAGAGAACATGCGAACCTGCGTCTAAAGATGTTTGCTCCAAACGTTGGATTATCTGAGAAATAGTCTTTGTAAAGAAGATTGTGCCACAGTAGTCTATCCCGATGCACTACCTCATGTCCCTCAACAGATCCAATTCGACCCGGCTTATTTACCGATTTCTCAATGATCATTTGCGCAGCACCAAAAAATAGATCATGCTCCTCATCCGACAAAGAGGGATCAATCAATTCATTCATTACGAACTCATTAAATTCATCATCGGACTCCATACCCTGCACGCAAGACTGATCAATTTCTATTGATGTTAATTGAATTCACGCAAGACTGCAGTACCAATCTTCCTCCGCATGGCGATAGCGCACTACCTGTTAGATGAGCGGCCGGCGGCGGCGTGATGACACAACAAGGAGGCGCGCGACGTCCACAAACGATCTGCCGACGGCGACGCGGTGCAACGAGAGGCAACGACGTGTAGAAGAAAGCAGCCGGCTGCGAACGACGTCCAAGCGATGGAAACCAGCGGCGGCGTTGGAGAAACGAGAAGTCACGGAGTCACCGATCCGGAAGAACGGGAGCCGTGACGTGGACCCTTTTGAATATGGAGAGTCAATATTTAGCTAGGCTGTTGGTTTTACCCCTCTGTTTGGGACCTTTTTTCCTTTTTACAGACCTCTTTACTCTTTAAACTTAACTAATCATATACATAATCTCTTGGAGTTGCTCTTACTGCTGAATTTTGGTAGACTTTTGGTATTGGGAAGTTCTAGAATTACCGAAATTTGATATTAGGTTTTATTTGCTAATAGTGTGTTTAGTTTGTTGTCGGAGGGCTTATTCATTTCATTGTGAAAAAAACTTAGTAAACTTTAGTAATGCCAATTTTTTCCATCTATCAAATTTTGGAAAAGTAAGTAGAGAATGGGTGGTGTTTGATTTGAGTGAGAGTAGTTTTGGAAAATGCCAAAACTTACTAATGTTGTGTTGGTAATGATATGTTAAATTTGTTATGTTGAAAATAACAGCAAAGTAAACAGGCCTTTTGAATCACAACAAAGCGAAAGAAGCTTATGTGCGAAATCGTAAGACAAAGATATAATTAATCGGAACAATTAATCTTTTAGTAGGAAAAAAGACAGTCAGTATAATTTCACTACGCTACAAAAATAGAAAATCAAAAAAATACAAACGCCCAATTTCAAGAAATATCATCGGCAAGTACAAATTCATGAAATGTCATCGTATAAGTGATTTTGTATCAGAAATGTCATCGTCGTTAGGCTTCCGTTAACATCTCCGTTAAAGTGCTATAGGATAAATAGTGCATTTAATGGCATAGGATAAACGGAACCCTAACGATGATAGTATTTCTGGGATAAAATCACTTGCACGATAATATTTTATGAAATTTGTACTTATCGATGACATTTTTTGAAATTAAACGTTTGTCAATGGTATTTTTTAGATTTTCTCCGAACTGTCATTTTGACTTAATGGAGTATAGGAGTACTAATTTAAGGTTTGGGTTCATGTTCATTTGACCTTTTTAGCCGACTCGATTATAGTAGTGTGAGGCTATAATTTTTTGTCGGTAAAGCCCGGTTTGCCTCGTTAGAAGTTGAATAATGGTCCTCTCCGGTCACCCCGTACGATTCCTGCAGGCAGTTCTCATTATTTTGAAGCAAATGGGCGGTCGAGACTCGTGTGAGGCTGTCACCTCCAAGGACCAAGGGCCCTCCTCTCCAACTTGGAGAATTGATTAGCGGGAAGCCGGGAAAGGTGCAAACTTTTGACTGAAGGTAGCAGAATAGCAGCTTACAGTAATATGGGCTTCTTTAAAACAAATGGTTTTTAAAGAAAATTTGACGGAATCCAATCATATAGAAAATTTCCATGTATGGATCTTTGGATCAAAGAAATATCCATCTAAAAGTCCTATGAAATTATTTTGAATTGCAGGAATTTTGGAGGAATTTTTTCATGAGGCCTAACCTCTTGACAAAAAAAATCATTTGTGTCTATATCTTTTCTAATTATTTATTTTTTGTGCTATATCCAGACGGTAATTCCTACAGTTTTTTATGTGTTTTTTCAATTTATAGGATTTGAAGTCATATAACACTCCACTCATGTATTTTTTATATTTTTGTGTTTTGAGAATCCTACACTCCAAAAAAACCTATATATTTTTTTTTCTAAAAACCATTTTTTAGAAAAAAACACATGTTTGAAAAGATTAAGTCGACCATAACTTAACATGCGAATCAAATTGTTTTTCTTTACAGATACTAATCATATGCTAAATGATGCCCTAATTTAGCTGATTATTACAGCCGTCCTGATTTAAGGCTCGCCGCTCGCCTTGAGTTTGCACCAGGCAAAGTATACTCCTGTTGTGCAGTTGTTGGGCAATGGGTTTACTTCTTTTTTTTTTCACAAAAACCGATCGAAAACTGTGAAGTTTCAAGAATTCAACGAGGACGAAAGTATATTCCGAGTAAAATTTGAATGGTTTTTCAGAATTCAAATTCGAAACAGTAAATTTAACCGAAATTTGATGAAAACTTCCATACCGCCTGTAGTTGGGACCCAGTGCTGAATAGGAAAGGTAAACTCTGGCTGGGCACAGCTTGATGCCCTGACTCTCATTGCTGTGTGACAGATGGAAATCTACTACTACTGGCATGGCAACCAATCGCTCCTTGTCTCGTTGGATCATTGCATTCTGCCATACTCCTACTCACGCAGAGCCCGGTACGTGCCTTCAATGATGCAATCAATGTCTCGTGGCACGAACACAAAGGACTACTCGTGAAGTCGTGATTCATGATCTGGAGACAACAATGTGCATCCAGACATCTAGTACCATCCATCGAGAGTAGGAATACTCACGAAGCTGAACAGCAGGGAGTAGAGTGCCATCGATGAACACGATTTGAGAATGAGCAAGCTTGAATACGGCCCTTTCTTTGATACCACGGCTCAAGTCACCGACAGAAGACGTGATGCGATCACTCGTGAGCAGTACAGTAGAAATGGTCTTTTCGGCTATCACAGTGTCACTAGAGCATCGGTTCTCCATGAAACTTCAGAGATGACTACAGTTGTACAACTCTCTGATTTCACCGTAGAAGAGATCACCGTAAAAATTGTCTATATTTTACTGAAAGTACGCGTTGCGTAACTGAAAAAAGAGGCATATTCTGGTCGAATTTCAACAAAATGGCCTTCAGATCGATCAGCAGACCAAACCCTTGAAGCAGTAGACGCCGAGGACGAACCAGCCGAGCAGGAGGGAGGAGAAGGCCGCCATGCCGATGAGGAATGACCACCCGGCCATGAGGACGCCGACGCACGCCACGGCGGCGAAGGGGAGGAGCGACCGGACGACGGCCATCTTGCCCAGCCACCGGCCGCGCAGCCACACCAGGGCGGCCAGGTTGAGGACGTTCCAGCCGACGGAGCCGCCGTAGGCGAGCCGGTTCAGGCAGCTCGCCACGAAGGAGTGGCTATTGCAGGTGAAGAGGTTGTAGCACTTGTGCTCGAACCGCCTCGCGCCGGACTGCAGCGCATCGTCCCACGAGATCGCCGTCCCGGCCTCCGAGTGCTCGTAGGACCTCGCGCACACATGCGCCGCGAGGTTGGCAGGGAAGCAGCACTGATCAAGTGATCATTTCATCCCCAAGGCAGCAGAAGATCAATGTCAGCAAGGCACAGCACATGTCATGAAAGTTTCAGTACAAGACAATTATAAGAAGCAAAGAAGTGGCTGATTTGAGCAAGATATCGAACAGTAACTCATAAGGATCACAGTTTATTATGAAAAACTTTTATCTTGCAACGAGAAGAAACACTGTAAGTTAGACTGTTAGTCACAGCCCGATGCCCCATGATCACAGTCTATATGGAAGCTTCCATCTGAATAACTGTATGAATGCAGGATCTGAATTAAGTGCCCAACAGGCAAGCATATGGCATGCCCCGCAGGCTTACTGCTTTACAATGTTTAAGATCACAGACTCAGAGTCACGTGGCAGGATGGTGTACCAAAAGAAAATATATGTAAGAAATAACCACATCATTCATGTGATCATATGTACTATGAATTATGATGGTGTCAAACCACTATCTCATTTCTGAAATGGAAGCAAAGAAGTTTTCATAAAGTAAACTACAGATTCATATAAGTTCCCTGGTTTCTAAAATATTCAGATCTTAAGTGCAGCATAAATCCAGGGAGAATAAGTATACCTTTCTCCTGTCGAGCTGGAGGCACCTTGCAGCAGAACCATATGCAAGGTCATCTACACTCACAAAATTTGAACCTGCAAAGTCCAAGACAGTTCCATCCTCCCGAGCAATCCCGACATGACCTATGTAGGGAGCCAGCCAAGAAACCACTGGCAGAGGTGTCCAAACAATGCAACAAGGGAACCTGGCTCCCTTCTGGTCTACTTCACCTAGTGGCCACAATTCTTGCATCTCATTGCTTGAACTGACTACTTCATCACCACAAGCAGCTTCAACCTCCATTGAAGGCAATAATTTCAGAGACACTGATACTCCTCGTACTATCAAACATAATAAAGCATTTTCCACTTGCATGTCATGATCTTGTCAACCTACAATAAAACACTGCGCACCACTTGTTATGTTGTCCAAGAGAAATAAGTAAGGTTAGATATGTTTAAAATAATGATGAATGTATGATGACGAATGTACAAATCAAAATGGTGGGCAATTGCGCTATCAAGAGATAGAGATCAGTATGACAATGTCGAGTAAGAAAAAATAATGCATTGATGGGAAAACAGCAAGAGCAATAGTATGACAGGTGTCGTCCCCCTTTGTTTTTCCTCCTTAAGAAAAACGGGGTTACAATTCGACAATAGTTATGAAGACTAAAACAGTTTACTACAATAAAATACTCCATTACTCTGCTCTAATAGTAGGTCCCATCAGCTCTCCAATAATCATATTGTTGCTTATGTACTGGCAATCTTGGTTTTTATTGACATACTTACCATATCAATGTTACATGATCATATAAGATAAGTAGACTCTACAATACATTGCAAAGTTCATTTTATAATAACACAATAATAAATTGATAGGCCAAACTCTCCAAAGACAATCCTCTGGCACACAAGTATTCAAACAGGAAAACCCAGATGTAGCCACAGCAATTTATCATCCATTTTAAAAATAAACTATGAACAATGCGATGTTGTAGCCATGCCATCCAAATGCCATGACGACCGCTCCATTTGTAAAACACTCAATACCAGTCAAACATTTAGACAAATTTTAGCTAAAATTTAAATTACTTGTTGTTGGGCATTATTTTGCATCCTCAAAACCACCGACAACACCGCATGCTAAATTATGACTAGTACTACTTACATACTGTACAATACACCATGTGCACGCAAACATGGCTAACAACTTTGTTGGCACTTGGCAACGCAAGAATTAATAAAGCAGACCACAAAAATCACTTGACTGAGACTAAATCACTTCACCGAGACAATATTCAATTTTATCACAAAAGACCTAATAAAGCAGACCAACTTATAAACTGAACACCATGAATCACGATCCACGCAAAATCTTTCATCCTTTACCTCTTCGTCAACACCAAACCAGAGCCCTCCCAGCTCAACCTCGCTTCCTCAACAAGCAAAAATCCAGCCACCAATGCACTACACGAAACACCCCAATGGCCTAATCCCATTCGGACTCGTCCTACAGACCCACAGCAAAGAAAAATCCCAATCAAACCTCTCCTGCCACACCACTGGCTATAAAAGAAACCGAAATCTCTCTCTGAGACAAAGATCCTAGCACCGCGGCGAACCAGGGAGGAAGGGCAGGATCGCGGCGGCGGGGGGCTTACCACGAGCAGCGGGATCCTCCTGATAAGTCGCATTGGGAATGGATTGGATTGGGACGCCACCGCTCCGAGCAAGTGCAGGTCAAGTGTTTGATGCATTGGGGAGGAGGCGGAAGCTGTACACTTATAGCGGGGGTGGAAAGAAAAAAAAAAGGAGTAAAAGTAGGGGGAAGGTGCATGCACCTGGGGTGGACGGGGAGGGAGACGCTACGCGCACCCGGGTTGAGTACACTCAGTGAGGATGACATGTGGGGCCAAGGGGCACTAGGCAACGAGCAACTGGGTGAGGTGGCGGTGGGCCCGCTTCTCAGCCGGGACGCGGCGGGTAGGGGGTGGTGGCGTGATCTGCCGTTGGATTGAGGATGAGCGGTTGGGATTTGGGACTGGTTGCGCGAGCGCTGACGTGGCAGGCTTGGTTAGCTCTGCTACTTGTGTATCGGTGAGATTTTTCTTTTCCCGGGTTGGAGAGTTGAATAGTCGCGGTCGCGGTTGCTTCATGGCGAGGACAACAACGCTCTGATGAGTGAGCAACTCACAGCTGACGATGGTTTGGAGTCGTCATAAGCTCAGACCAGGATTAGCTTGCTAACATCATGCCTGATACGATAATAGTCATGGCGTGCTAGCCATATAACTTTTTTTTATCTAATACTAATATACGTGTGTGTATAAATGCATGTGTTTTATGTTTATATATTATATGTTTTGCATCATATATATTCTATCTGTTCTAAAATATAACAACAATCTATAAGTAAATTGAACATGTTCAAATAAATTGTACACAAATTATTATATTTTAAAACAAAAAATATACATTATTTAATAAAAACCGTCTTGAATACTTATACGAATAAACACTGTTCCACGTAGCCATCACACTTGCCTAACCTAACCGTGAAAGTTTTGTACACCATGATATTCTTAGGAACTTTCTCTAATCACGTGTCATGTTCTCTGATCTCTCCGGAACTGGCTTTTGCGCAAATATCTCGGAAAGAACCCGTTATCAGAAGTGATGCTCCTGTGATCCGGTCGTTATTCGATAAAGATGTTTACGCTAATTATCGAGTACAAGAATTCCATTAGAAAAGTAATCATGTGGTTAGGGCAGTAGCGGGCAGGCGTGGCAGCATGCCCTCCGTCTAGGGATGATGCTTGCCTTCTTTAATTAATCAAAATCAGGTTAGTGTTAGCTTTTCCTAAAAGACGATTTTAGACTAATCGATTACTCTATTGATTACGTAGCTGCAACACAAAACCGTTTGTCCTCCGAACAAACCGGCCGGCGGCGAAGGTCATTTTAAGAATAAAATGCTCTTTCATGTGGCATCAAAATAGGATGTTTGATTCTCCCAAAAAAATTATTTTAGTAAGAAGGTGATTAAGCTGATTCCAATGTTAATTGTTATGACTAATGTACTTCGTCACGGATTAAAGCAGGGTTCATAGAATCACTGTGCTATCGAGAACAACTCCAGTCATTTTGTTGGTTTTCAATGGTGAAAACCGGTGAAATTCCGATATATTTTGTTAAAAATCAAAGTATACTTTAAGTTTATTTGATAATCGGTTTGTCAAGAGGTTTGTCAACTCAAGACGTCTTATTAAAACCTTCAAATTTTGAAAAACCAAATGGTTTTCTTCAATTTTGTGAAACCTGTTTCTTAGAGCAAGTTTAATAATATAACCAACTGCTAGCTTAAAAAATTAACACATCATCTACAACCAATTTAATAGCTCATCAATATAATAGTTAGTTGTAGATATGTACTGCATTATTAATGTCTAACCCATCTATCTCTCTCACATAGTTTATTGAAGCTTATATAGTTGGCAATAAATATGTAGCCCATTTTTTTCTCTCATATTTTTTTCACATAAACCCAAATATAATACAACAACTTATACAACCTGCTTATATATCATCACCTTAGTGTACTTGCTCTTATCTAATTTGGACCAATTGCATATTTGTCACTAGTTTGAACCAGTATCATGGATCTGCCATCATAAAAAATAAAATGTAATTGCATATTTGCCATAAAAAACGGTTAGAACCCAATATACTTGCTGTTGGACTGGCAGTTTAGACTAACATAGTTAGAAAATTGTTTTTTTTATGAAAATTAGGACAAAAATGCCTCTTCATTAATTATTTCTTCGTTTCAAAATATAAAAAATTTTGAATGAATATAACATATCCTGTTACTATGAATCTGTATAAAATGTATGTCCTAATTCGTAGTATTAGTATGTGTCATATTTATTCAAAAATTTTTATATTTTAAGGTAGAGAGTACATCATATGATTCATCCAAAATCTGGCAATCGACAATCCTGACTACACAATACAACATTGCTAGGAGGTTACAACCATCTTCCTCCTCCTGCTGCTGGTGATGTAGTATGTGTTGGATTTGTTGCTGTTGCCTCTGCCGCCCAAACAGCTTGTTAATGCTGCCGCCATTGCCGCCCAAAGCGCCTGCTGTTGCTGCCGTCCAAGCCGCAATAGCAGCCGCTTGCTGCTACCGCCCAACCCGCCGCCGTCGCCTGCTGCTGCTGCTGCCCAAGCTACCTGCAGACCTGACCGCCGCAGCGCTCGCTTCCGTGGCCCGCCGCCGCCCAAGCCACTGCTCGCCTTGCTTCTCTACTCGCCAAAATCCTCTCCACGAGCTATTCCATTGCAATCACCAACTTCATTGCGACCGATTTTAATTGATTTGCTCTTGATTTGGAAGAGATGAGGGGATTTGGGATCTAGGTTCCTAGGAGAGAGAGGAGAGGATCGGTTCTCGTGCGGTCAGATCGAGAGACACGAGTAGGGAGGATATCAACTTTGGCTAAGGGCAAAACGATCCTATCAAGTTATCATGTATTTTTACTTTTTACTTAGTCCTGTTTGAACGGGTTTAAAATATTTTAGCCCCTGTCACATCGAGTGTTTATACACTAATTAGAAGTATTAAACGTAGACTACGGATAAAACACATTTCATAACCCTGAATTAATTCATGAGACGAACTATCGAGCCTAATTAATTCATGATTAACTTGTGCTAATTATGAATTAATTAGATTTTAAAAAATTATCTCACGAATTAGCTCTTATTTACGCAATTAGTTTTATTATTAGTTTATGTTTAATACTTTTAATTAACACTAAACATCTGATATGACAGAGACTGAAATTTAGTTCTATGAATTATTTTGTTCACCTAATTGTACCGGTTCTCACGACAATGACAAATAGAAGCACAACAGGCTAACTTTGGTGGTAAATTTACAGTTTGTGTTTTTATAATGACTACTTTAAATTAGAGGGTGAAAGTAGTGGTATATTTGTAATTCTCCCATCCAATTTTGTAGGAGTCGGAACAGTGTGCAGTGGGCTTACCGAAGTCTGCACACGAGGCAGCCACGCAACGAAACCGAAGCCGTTGCTTCGCGGCTCGCGCAACCTCACTCGCCTCGCCTTCCCTTCCCAATGGCCGCCGCTTCCCTCTCCCCTCCTCCCCTCCACGCGCGCCTCCTCCTCCTCCCGAGCCCTACTAGCCACCCCGCGACGGCCGCCGGGGGTCCCCGTGGACGGCGGCGGGGGCGCCACCGGTTCGCGGTCCCGCCGTCGCGGAACGGGAGCTCGTCGCAGGGGACGGAGTGGTGCCCCGTGCCGCCGGAGCAGCTGCCGGTGAACGAGTACGAGTCGCTGGCGGCGTCGCTGCCCTTCTCGTGGGCCGCGGGGGACCTCCGGATCTACTGCTCCCGCCTCGCGCTCACGGGCGCCGCCTTCGCGCTCTTCGTCGGGCTCCCCGTCGCGTCGTTCGGTGGGCGCGGAGGGGCCGGCGGCGATGCCGTGCACCTCGCGCTTGGGGCCACCGGGTCGGGGATACTGGCCGTCACGCTCGCCGTGGTGCGGATGTACCTCGGGTGGGCGTACGTCGGCAACCGCCTGCTCAGCGCCACCGTGGAGTGTGAGGAATCCAAAATTTTCTCCCCTTTTCTTTCGTTTGTTTCCATGTTCGTGTATCTGATTTCAGTGCATAATTTTCGCAGATGAGGAGACGGGATGGTACGACGGGCAGGTGAAATACTACGCTTGATCCTGTCATTGACTCATTTCTGTGATTCTAGTCTAGGAACGTGGTTATCTTCAAATGATTCTTCATTCTATTCATGCTTACACCGGTACGTGGGATCATATAGATTTGATCTGATATATCGGATATTTGCATTGACCTCGATATGATACTTGCCTTTGATTTGATACCTGTTGGGACAATTTGACATATTATTGCTCTTAGAATATTTGGTTTGCCATAGAACAAGGCCGCTCATATTTCGTATCAGTTACAAATATCTGGGATATCTTTGAGATCTCACTGACTTAGTTCAGGTGTCGGAGTTTGTGGCTTCAGCTAAACAAGTAGTGGAACAAAATTCAAAGGGGAGAATCAACAGGGATCACTGAATCAATAATATAAAGCAGTGCCACCAAAAGAGCTTCCATAAAATCATTATCTTTATTGGGCTTGATACTACTGATGTTAAAGTCAATTACGAAGTGCTTAAGTATTAGCTTTGCAGCTCTTTGCAACTATATAGAAGTCTCACATCAGGGTCTCTTTTGTCATGGTGGTACACGAACTTGTTAGGTGGGTCACATCAGGATCTCCTACTGTCAGGATCTCTATGCAGCTATTACATTGGTGGTACACAAACTTGTTAGGTGGGTGCAATCTGGTGCATAAACTTATAAAACACTTGTTTTGGTACACAAACTTGTTTGGTGCGTGCAAACCAAGGCTAAAAGGACAAGATAAGGCTCATCTCGCTGATTTAAGTGGTGATTAGGATGCGACATAAACATACAAGTGAGAAGATGCCACATAGACATATATATGTTCAGCAAAAAGGTAAAATAAGGCATAATGATTGTACAAAGAAAGACATAAAAAAACTGAGTAATGATGCAAGTGTGGAAACAAAAGAAGGGTAATGGAGGAACCGAGTTTATAAATATAGCATGTCTCATGCCCATCTCTTATGTGCACATCATGTCCTAATCAGCGTCCAACTTGGTAAAATTAGCCTTGTTATGTTATTTTGGCCTTGGTTCACACGCATCAGACAAGTTCGTGCAGCAAAACGAGTGTTTTATAGCTTTATGCACTATATTGCACCCACTTGACAAGTTCTTGTACCACCAATGCAATTTACACATGTATTAAATTGTAAAACACAGTAGGAGATCTACTTTATTCCTGTCAAAAAACTCTTGGAATAGCTTTCTTGTTTAGTGGGCCAAATTGTGCTTTGAAGTAAATGTTCTGTCAATAGAACATTCCTTTTGATTGATTAGATTAATTAATGCATTTGTGCTGCAAGCTTAGTGATCACAAGATGGCCCAAAAAAGGAAATATCTTTACTTTGCCTTGCTTGTTGATTGATGATGTACGAATACCAAGTTCATTCCTCCTTGTGGTACTGATACATTTCTTGGATGTCATTCAAATGTATCTCTTTTGTTTAGTCTAGGTGAGTCCATGATTCCTCTTTCACTTCTTTGATTCTCAAAAACGTTACTATAAATATCGAGTACCTACTAGATTGGTATATGCATGTCATTATATGTCAAGCTAATAGGTATGAGATGATAGTATGCTTGTGCGGCATTCAGCAACACAATTAGCTCTTGGATCTTGACATTTTTTTCGTATTCTTGGCAGATATGGGTTAAAACCCCAGAAGTTTTAGCTCGTGATCGGCTTCTAGGTTCCTTTTCTGTAAGTTACCATGATTCATAATTACCTCATTGTATGAATCATTTCACTGTTGACAGATTGTGCACGTTCATTGTTCTTTTTTCCTCTTCTGTTGAGAGATAGCTTTGTGTCGGGCACTTGTGAACTGAATATTGAATAGTGTATGCACATGGTATGAGCTGTGAAATTCTTCAAAAGAATATAATCATATCAATAATTGATACTCTGGATCTACGGGTCTTATCTGGAGCAGTCCTTTTCTGAAATACTACAGATTATTTTAAACATACTTGTATGTTCATGCCAATAAAAATGCACTTCATGGCATACTTGTAACCTGTTATCTTCATAGGTGCTAACAACTGCGCTTTTGTTATGCTTCAGGTCAAGCCTGTGCTGAACAGAGTGAAATTTACCTTGGTGGGACTGGCAGCGTCCCTGATCATTTGCATTCTTCTCTACGCCAACACTGAAAACCCAAAAGATCCTTTTGAGAACACTGGCGGGCGTGCTATCCCTGGAGTGTACGATGATACTTCTGCAAGGTCATTCGAGCCTGATGCGTTCTGTGGAGAACCTGATCTCGGTGATCTGTCGTAACTATACAGAGCGTGGATGATACTTAGTAAATTTAACTTGTCATTTCTCTTCCTTGACATGGCTCCAAAGGAGGAGATAGGATATAGTAACAGTGTAAGTAACACACACCATAGGTATTCCAGTGGAAGGTGATCACGAATGTCCCCCTCCCAGAATTACTAAATTTTGTGATGATTCACAAGTGCAAATGTAAATATTTGACCGTATAATATACCCAATAGCTATAGCTTAATACAAAAGTGTAGTAATTTTTGTTGTTTCATGCCTGCATATATTCTTGTAAAATATTGTTTGCGTCACCTGCTGATCCACTCCTGCTACTTGACGCGCATGGGTTGGCCCATCCCGTTGGCACGGCCCGGCGTAAAACGGCTAGATGACGGACGACAGAATGGGTTGACCGCTAAAATCTCGGTGATTTCTGGTGAAGCTGTCGTCACAGCCAAATTGTCCCCCTGCAGGCTGCCGAAATCAACCGGAAGCTACTGAAATCCCCGGATCCGGGTCCTCTACGAACTGCAGAGAAACACTATTTATGTGAGGAGCACAATAAAAAATGCAACGAACATGGTCGGTTTACTACAGCAAGCAACAGGAACGAAAACACTGCAGTATACTGTTATGTACTGTAGCAGATTTACTGTAACAGAAAATCTGGTTCTTCTGATCTTGATCGGATGGCCTCTGTTTTCCTAATGGTGGGTACTGTAGATATGTACTGCAGAAGATCCCGATTCGAAATCCCCAAATCAACACGGAACAAACCGCCTTCCAGAACAAACCGAGCACGTATTCCACTGTAACATCAAACCAGCAACATAGAACTTTATCGCTCCGTCTCACTGAATAATATTCAGAACACGGTTAAATTTGATACGGTCTTAAAACTAATATTTGATTTTAAAATTTTCATATATTTTAGTGTTTATGACAATAAAATTATAATCATATGAAAGTAAATTTAAAATATTAATCTAATGATATTGTTTTTATTAAATAAAATTTAATTTGTAATAAAAATAATTGTTGCTCCGATATTTAAACAGTTAAATATTAAAATATGTGTGCGACTTACTCAATGTGACGGAAGGAGTATGAAGAAAATAATTTAAGGAGTATGAGAAAAGTATGAAGAAAATAATTTTCCCTCTTAAATTTCTCAAAGAAAAAACCATTTTCTCTTCAGGGAAAAAAAATCGCAAGTACACGGAGAGAAAAAACCGAAGCAAGCAAGCAAGCCGTTCTCCGGTCAAACCTGCCGTCGCCGCCGTCGCGTCGGGAAAGGAAAGCCTCTCGCCGCCCGGTCCAACCTATCCAAAAAGTCCAAAACTCCAAATGCGCCGCCTCGTGCACCAGCTCATCCATTCCCATCGCGCATGTAGCACAGGCAGCCCCCACAAGGAGCAGCAGCTTAGCGCCGAGACGTACAGCGAAGCAAGCGGCGGCTAAATCCGCGCTAATCACCCACTAATACTCTTCTTTAATCACTCAGGCCTCGCCTCGCCTCGCCTCCTCCGCCTGCTTAAACTAATCTCTCCCCCTCGTACTCCTGGGGGGGCGACGAGGAATCCATCCAGCTCGGAGCACGCTCGCGCGGTCGCGCCCAAGCTGGGATCCGATCGGGCTGTCGATGCCGGCGGCGGCGGCGGCGGCGGCAGGCTGGGGATGGCAGGGCGGCGAGCTATGAGGCCGAGCAGCAGCAGCAGCAGCATGCGCGGGGTGATGGCGCGGCTGGCCGCCGCGCGGTCGCCGGCCGTGTCGTTCCTGGTGGTGGCGGCGGCGGGTGCGGCGCTCGTCGGAGGGGTGTACTTCTGGCTGGTTGTCTCGTCGTTCCGCCTCCCCGACTCCCGCGCCGTTGGGTGCTTGCCTGATGGTGAGGGGTCGTGGGCGATCGGGATGTACTATGGGAAGAGCCCCCTCGAGCTCCGCCCCATCGAGCTGGTGAGCGGAGCTTTAGTAGCCTCAACTCTGTCCATTTGCGTGGGTTTTTGAGGGATTTGGTGCTTATTCCGGTGTGTGATCTGGTGAGCAGGAAGGGAAGAGCAATGGGAACAGCTCGGCGTGGCCGGTGGCGAACCCAGTGCTGACCTGCGCGTCCCCGACGGAAGCCGGGTACCCGAGCAACTTCGTCGCTGACCCGTTCCTCTACGTGCAGGTGAGGCGCTGCTCTGTCTCTCGTGGTCAACTGTGGAATTTTGTTGATTTTGCGTGTTTCAAGCGAAATTTTGAGCTTCTATAGGCAGAATTCAAGCTGATTGAATGGTGAATCCAGTTCATATATAGGGTGATAAGTGCTGTGTTTTAGATGCTTCGAGGAGTGAGAGGTAGAGAACCGTATGCAAGGGTGCACTTGTTCTAGCTTACTAGCAAGATACTGTTATCGTTCAAGCGTTGTTAGTAGTGAAACGCAATGTGCTATGCTGGGATTCTGCATAATATGCTTCAAGTTTGGAAGCCAAGCCTTGCGCATACTGAATTGCCAGTCTACTAGGGAACAGTAGTTGGGGAAGGATTGCAAGCTTTTCTCCTTTGATTTTTGCGAAGTTCTAACAGCCATTACCTCCTTGATAAAATTAATGCATGTTCTTGCTTATCGAAATTAGTACATAAAGATGCTTCACCTATAAGTTTTTTCATAGATGATTCTGAAATGTTTGTTAAAGCACTGAAGAGAACATGGTTCATTGACCGAATACAAAACCAGAAAAAATGTTGTCGCACGTTGCATTACAATTGAAGTGAATATGGGCCATGGCGTGGTTTCTATGAGTGTCAAAGCCCATTTTAAGGATAAAGGATAATATAATTTAAATTTAAATGGCACTACACCGGATTTCATATAAGATAAGTAAACTATGGGTTTTCTTTTTTTTGGAGATATTTCCCCAACTGGGACAATGGAATTTCGTACATTGCTTCTATAACATCAAATTAGTTGTTACAGTACACAATACGTAAACAGAAACATTCTTTATTTAAGGTAAAATTTCAGTGAAACTCAGGCTTTTGCATCTTTTAAGTCCATCATAATATTATTTTTTATCCCAGTTATTGTCTTTATGCTCAACCTGATATGATAGTATGCATCTCTCAGGGGGACACACTCTTTCTGTTCTTTGAAACAAAAACAGTAAGCACAATGCAAGGTGATATTGGTGTTGCAAGAAGCTTGGATCAAGGTGCAACATGGGAATTTCTTGGTATTGCTTTAGATGAGGCATGGCATCTGTCATACCCGTTCGTGTTCAAATATGAGAATGAGGTAGAATTTTAACTTTAGTTATATCTATAGCTTAAGGAATGGGTAGCTGTTTCTGAATATGTCAATACATTACCTTTTCACGTTGTAGATTTATATGATGCCAGAGGGGAACAAAAAGAAGGAGCTACGACTTTATCGAGCTACTAAGTTTCCTCTTGAATGGACACTGGAGAAGGTGCTAATTAATAAGCCTCTTATTGATTCCTCGTTAGTCCAATATGATGGACTGTGGTGGCTGTTTGCCTCTGATTTTACACGGCATGGTATAGAAAAGAATGCAGAGCTTGAAATTTGGTACAGCAACTCACCTCTTGGTCCTTGGAATGAACATAAGCAAAACCCTATTTACAAATCTGACAAAAGTTTAGGAGCTCGAAATGGTGGAAGGCTATTCATCTTTGAAGGGTCATTGTATCGTCCAGGGCAGGATTGCAGTGGTACCTATGGACGGAAGGTTAAGCTGTACAAGGTTGAAAAGCTAACTAAGGAAGAATACAAAGAGGTCCTGGTAAATCTTGGAATCGAAGAGACAAAGAAAGGGAGGAATGCTTGGAATGGTATGAGGTACCATCACATAGATGCACAGCAACTTGCCTCTGGTGGATGGATTGCTGTCATGGATGGTGATCGTGTCCCTTCAGGTGATTCAACAAGACGGTCTCTATTTGGTTACATGGGTTTTTCTGTAGCTGTTTCTCTGGTCATTTTTGTGGGGTTTGTAAAAGGTGCAATCAGTTGCTACATTCCTCCAAGTTTTTGGGTTCCTCTAACTAGGAGAAGCGAGTTGTCTCGTATTTTACCTGTGCATCGCTTCAACCTGAAAATCCGCAGATATTCAACCAGTATTGGCAGGAACATCTCTGCTACCAAAGCAAGGCTCAGTGAGAAAACCTGGTCAATCACACTATTCTTTTGTGTAATTGCTCTCATAGGTATTGTTAATGTCTGCATTGCTGTGCATTTCTTACTTGGTGGCAATGGTGCTGAAGAGGCATATACACATCAAGGGCAGCACTCTCAATTCACAATGGTCACAATGACGTATGAAGCTCGACTCTGGAACCTGAAACTATTTGTTGAACACTACTCTAGATGTGAGTCAGTCAGAGAGATAGTTGTTGTCTGGAACAAAGGCAACCATCCGACCAGTGACGCCTTTGATTCAACAGTCCCCGTCAGAATACGTGTGGAAGAAATCAACTCCCTTAACAACCGATTTAGGGTTGACCCTTTGATAAAGACAAGGGCTGTCCTGGAACTGGATGATGATATCATGATGACTTGCAGTGATGTAGAGAAAGGATTCAAGGTATGGAGAGAACACCCTGAGAGGATGGTAGGCTTTTACCCTCGGATGATAGACGGTGATCCTTTGCAGTACAGGAATGAGCGATATGCTCGGGGCAAGAAGGGCTACAATCTGATCCTCACAGGTGCTGCTTTCATGGACAGTGAGTTCGCTTTCAGTAAATACTGGAGTAAAGAAGCTAAACAAGGCAGAGATTATGTCCACAAGAACTTCAACTGCGAGGACTTGCTCATGAATTTTCTGTATGCAAATGCAAGCTCTGAGAGGACTGTGGAGTATGTCCACCCTGCTTGGGCTATCGACACTTCCAAGCTTTCTTCAGTTGCTATTAGCCGAGACACCCAGAAGCACTATGACATCAGAACGAAATGCTTGGCGAAGTTCGCCTCCATATATGGCCCTCTCCCCCAGAAATGGCTATTTGGCATGAGAGAGGATGGCTGGGACAAATAGTCTCGACAAGGCAGAGTAGACGGCAAACACATGCAAATTGTTGAATATTTTTGTTCCTACAACTTCCTTTTTGGTAGAAGTGACTTGTTTAGTGATGTAATTTGGGTAGAAGCCAAGAACCTTGTAAATCATGATCTGTTCAAAGTGGATGATTCTCTGTAGCTTTTGATGAACATCTTAAAATAGGCAACTTCAACGCAGTTCTTGTGAAGCGTCAAAACTGCATGGGTTCGATCGTTCCTGTGTTATTAGCACTCTGGGAATTATTACACCTGTTCGATATATTGTATAATCTTTATGAATGGTGAAACTAACGTACAATCAAAATAGTATATTAACAAAAGATAATTTGCTAAAAAGGGGTTGGAAGGGAAAGGAATCAAAATGCCAATTCTGTTCAGAAAATGAAACAGTGGAGCACTTGTTTGTTAAATGCCCCATAGCTAGATTCATCTGGAATATTTTGAGCTGTGCCTCTCATCTAAAACAAGTAAACAATACACAACATCTCTCTGATCTAAAACAAGTAAACAATACACAACATCTGTTTGGGGGTTGGTTACAACCTGGGGATTGCATTATGTCAGAGCTGTTTAATTTTGGTTTGTAACTACGGCGCTAAGCTGTCGGACCTTTTCATTTCATTAATGAAATGGGAGAGGAATTCCTCTCTTTCTCAAAAAAAAAGTACAATCAATACATAGTTTGGTTTCATTATTCTAGGACCACTTCAACTTGGTCCATCGAACAACAAACCCCCTCCATGATCTGCTCCTTCACGGCGAGCTTCTCCTCGTCGCTCCAAGTACATTTCTGGCTCACCATCTCCCATTCACCTGGCCCTCTGTCCTCGACACGTCCATGCTTGATCAGCACTACACGGCGCAACGCCATGGATGCTTCCATGACGTACCTCACAAACTGAACCTGTCTCTCTTTCTTGCTCTGAAAACCAACGACAACCAGCTCCTCTAGATGGCAATGCGGTGATCTTGAGGGCTCCTGCCCCCACACTATCTCCAATCTCCGACGAACCGCCGGCTCATCGCCGTCTTGGCGATAATGTTGTTGGGAGAAGTGGACATGGAGGCGCTCAAGCGACGGCGCCTCCTCGACGACGGCGCGGATCCACGTGGCGTCCCAGCGCGGCGGCACGTCGGCGACCAGCAGCCTCCTCAGGCTGGGCATCTCCAGGAAAGGGCTCTCCGGGACGACCCACATCTGAGGCCCGGTGAGCCGCAGCACGAGATCCGTCACGTTCATGGCGACCCTGCAGAAGTAGCCGAGCGCGGACAGCGCGGATTCGCGCTTAAACCTCTCCAACAATGGCAGCAAGCCGTCCCCTTCCTGCTGGCAGACGTGGACGACGAGGCTGGCGCGCGCGAGGCACGGCGCGGCGTCGGGGTAGTAGTACAGCTCCACGCTGTTCTGGACGCTGACGAGCGTCTCGAGCTTGGGGAGATCGTGGAGGAAGCGTATGCTCAGGTTGCCGTCGTCGAGGACGAGCTCTCGGAGGCCCGGCAATGGCGCGTCGATCACGATCTCATAATTACGGCATTGGCAGGAGACGAGGTGGAGGACTTGGAGCGACGGGCAGCTCGCCACGGCGCGCTCGTAGACGGCCGCCCGCGTCATGAGGGGCAAGTCGCGCAGGACCAGCGTGGTGAGCGCGTCGAAGCCTAGGAGATTCGGTGGCCGGCATTTGGTAAGCTTGAGGGTCTTTAGCCGGGAGCCGTGGGGATCGTCGCTGATGCGACCATCGGGGAATCTGTAGGCCATCTCCAACGGCCGCGACGACGACGACGTCACGGGAGCGGCGGCGACGTCGAGGTGCTCGACGCCCCACGCGTCGACGGCCGTGCACTACAACGGTACCTCTCATCTGTGTCGGGCTACAACCCACATCTGTGTCGGGTATGGCGCCCGACACAGCGCAAAGGTCAGTGATGTGAGGAATCATCTCAAACGGGCATAAGTCCGTCACGGATGAAGCTATCTCAATCGGGCCTCAACTAATGCCCGTCACCGATAGCTTTGATCGAGACGACCAGTCAAATTGTAGCCCGTCACGGATGACTATCTCAATCGGGCTACAACTATAGCCCGTCACAGATGACTGTATTCTCAATCGGGCTTTAACTATAGCCCGTCACGGTTGACTATAACTCAATCGGGCTTTAACTTATAGCCCGTCACCGATGAGTATGACCACAAAAAAAATAAATACTATTTTTTGGCTAGCCTCAGGCCTGTGCTAGCCATGCCCGCTGCAAAATAACAGAAATAATCCCAGCATCCCCATCCCAGCATCTCCATCTCAACATTCACATATATTCATACATATTCACACATCCGAGCATCCCCATTCACATATACCATTCACATATATTTTACAGAAATAACATTCATATTCACACATGCATACTGGTCACATGCATAGAGATAACAAATATAATAAACATAAATATTACATAATAACATGTGTTTGACAATTCAAACAGGACGTTAAAAAATGTTCATCATTTACACCTAAACCCTAAACATTTCTTTAGGGTGAATAATTTCGCGGAGGATGAAGTCGGCAATCTCCTCACGAATGTCCTCAAAGCTGCTATCCGGATCCTTTGAAAATTTGTCCTACATGTACATAATTCGAAATTAGTCGAACGATCTTTACGTAATATATATATATATATATATATATATATATATATATATATATATATATATATATATATATACACACACTTCAATTTAGTTACAACATGTCAGGAATGAGACCACAAACCTCCAATTCAGCCAAAGTCTTCACCTTTTCTTTGCACAGAAGGCGCATGTTGTGGCAGACATGGAATCCGCACTGGTCGCCTATTTGTTGTTTGACTGGGAAGTCCTTCTTGTGGATAAGAGTGTCTTGCCCTGTCTTTCGAAGGCCTCCTTTTTGCACATATTGGCCCCACGCTTCATCTATTGCGAGTTGAATCGGGGTCCAATCGTACAGTTGCTTGTCAATTTTGGAGTTTAAGTAGTGGCATGTACTCCACTTAGGCGTTATTACCAATAGGATCCAATGTCCACTGCGGCATTAAATTTGTTAAAGTTAATACTAAAGCTAGACGTGTAATGCAATATATTTAGGGAACACACTTACTATTGATTGTAGGCGCACATGATGTACTCCTTGTCTTGTCGGGCCCAGAAGGTGTCAAACAAGTAGTTTACCATTCCACTACGGTCCCCTTGAAGATTTGTGACATTGACTACCTGAGGATCAAGGAAGGCAACTTCCGGTGTATTCTTGAGACACCACTTCCAACTCAACCTACACGCAAACCAAACGCTCTTATAAGCATGTTACACGGATTGAGATGAATAATTTTCGTGAGCAAGAGTACTTACAAGAAGTAGCACTTGAGGAGGGTTGTGTCCACCGAGCGGAGCCTGTAGAGGTCGAACAGATCCTTGAAGTCTATCACGATAAAATTTGATGGCCCCAGGAATGGCGCTCTGGCGTGTTCGCCTATTATATCATTTTCTCTATTCTTCCTCCTCACGTTAGATTTCTCCATGTAGTACATGTGTAGCTCCTTGCAAGCGGTGCCCATCGTTGCTAGCACGTCGTCTCCAACCAATGGCATGCCTAGTTGGTAGGACGATGGAGGTACGGGCTTCCTATGTGTGACGGGCCCCTTGGTCAGATCTAACTTTGTTGGAGCAAGACGTGAGAGGTGCAGCTTTCCTTTTCCTCGCACCCCTGCAGTAGGTTTTTCGATAACTCTTCTCGGGGGGGAAGAATGCGCCTTCCTGCTCTTCTTCAGGGGTGGGGGTTTAGTGATCGTCATGCTGTCGACCTCCATAGGCTCGCCTCCAAAGTCCGTGTCGTACTGTAACTGGACATCGTCAATTTCATGACGACCGGGAGCTGGAGGGGCTGAAGGAGCAGGGGTACTTTGTACTATTAGACGACCACTTGGTGCAGTGCTTGGCCTCGGGATCACCCTTATCTCAATGAGGTCCTTGGGCCATTGGATGAAGGTTCCACGTGCATTTCCAAGGGTTAGGACCTCGTCGTTTGGTGCCAGAGAGAGGGGGAAATGATCGAATTCGGGCTTCACCGAGTCAACTTGCACTTTCGCATAATCAGCCCTAAGTTGTGCCCCATGCACTCTTGTCTTCGGGGTTGGCTTGAAAGCAAGGCCCTCAGCTGCAGGAACCGAGAAGGTCGGCACCACCCTTACTGTCAGGGTGCAGCTAGTTGGTTCCTGCGATAGATTCATAAATATTGTCAGAATAGTACTTACCATATGGTTTTGTTAAGAACTCTATGCGTACTATATTATCGTACCGTTATTTGGTCGACGGTGGCGGGGACCGATGGCAGATCTTCCCCCGCCTCAGTTGATGCACAACTGTTGCGCCTCTGCGTGGGACTAGCTAAATCTTGTTGCGTAGCAGCAGCGGCAGTCACCGGGAGATGTTGCTCTTCTCGAATCTCTTGCCTGATACGGACCCTCATCGATTCAAGCTTTTCGTCGAATTCAGAGCTCAATTCGGCTCTGACCTGCTCCCGGATCTGGGCGGCAAGGCGGGCATCTTTCTCCGCCTTCGTGACTGTCCGCTTCTTGTACTGCCACGCGTAGTCTGGAAATCCAACTTTCCATGGTACGTTTGCGCCAAGTCCCCTTGTCCGTCCACGGTGTTCCTTGTTGCCCAACGCTTTACTGAGGATGTCGTCCTCGCGTCTTTGAGAACTGACCTCTTGCGAGGCTTCTTGGGAGGCAACCAACTCCTTCTGCAGTTCAATTGAGATCGGATTCAATGAAAAGTTCAGGCTGAAACAGTGCGAACAAATACTGAGATTAGGCACTTACTATATTATCGTACACTTGTTGATCTTGGGGATTTGGAAGCGAAACTGTCCCATCCTCATTCTTCTGGTACCTCGCCCGGGCCCAATTCCTTGCACGTGGGTGTGGGATATCGGCAAACACCAGCGGTGTGTTCGCTGCTGCTGCCGCTTCATCCTCCTCTTGCCATTCCTCTAGCTTCCCGACATATCCTGCGGTGCCTAGCCGGTGCGGGTGCACGTTCCTGGCCTGCAGTGCTCGAAAAGCTTCGCTTCTGGCCCGGGATTCTG
>BDMV01000005.1:40720015-40757840 GCA_008326285.1 Oryza officinalis
TGCACCGCCGCCGCCACGGTCCCATGGACCGAGTCCACGGTGGACCGGCCACGCTGCCGCTGACGTCAGCGATGACGTCAGCCCTAGCCGCTGACGCCAGCCCTGGGGTTAATTGCACAATAATTCGATTAAGGTTTTTCTTTCTATAGTAAAAACACATATAACTTCAAAAATTCATAACTAATTCATCCGAGCTCCGTTTAAGTCCATTCAAATTTCATTAAATTCATAAAAATGCAGAGAATCCATTAAAAATACTTTTGTGCTTTGTTTCAGTAGACTTATAGCATGTATTGTTGTTTGCTTTGTTTGTCGCGTAGATTCCGAAACCTCTGACGCGCCCGTTTATTTCGAGATCGTCGCAGAGGTAGCCTCAGCTCAGGAGCAAGGCAAGTCATGCTTCACATTGATCATATTGTACCTATATTTACAAATGTCTTTTTTTTCCGTAAACACTGCATTATTTCGCAATGTCATTTCATGTGGGATTATACCTATGGTGCTCAGCCAATTATATTGATTATCATGTATCTTTGATAGCTTGGGTAATTAATTCATTGTTCGCTGATTTTAGGAGTGCTTAGCCATGCTTAGCTAACCTAGCTCACTAAAGGGGATCACCTTGAATAATTAATTAATGTAGTCCCTATGGTGACACTTTGGTTTAGGAGCCACCATGGTAATAATATTTAATTAAAATATGCTAATGGTGGGCTGTGGGTGCATGGTTTTGATGGAAGCACCCATAGCAATTAAGGACCGGTTCACGGAAAACCCTGGAAGAAATACCGTGCGTACCACAAGCCAGCGTGGGCAACGGCTGGACTTGTAGTGTAGCTGTCTCTGGCTGACGTACCAGAATAGGGTGGGCGTGATGGAGTTGGGTCGGCGGGGGATTTACCCGTTGATCGGCTGCCGGATTCACCGTGGCACGAGAGGGGGCTGCCTACCTTGGACATAAAGGTGGGGGGAAACTGTGGTGTGGTACGGCTGGTTAGAGGGGGTTATGCGAAGGGTCCTGTCACAGTCTCTATTCGGGTACTTTCCAGTATCGCGACACATGGTTGACATGATGTTGAGGCTGTGTCTTGTGGGTACAGATATATACCTCTGATCAGAGTAGAACTATTCGAATAGCCGTGCCCGCGGTTATGGGCGATCAACCAGATTCACCGTGATTAGTCCCACTTTCTTAATAACTGGAATTACTGGAACTGGTTTAGTTCAGGTGGTTGGTTTGGGCCTGTCGCAACGTGGATGTAGCGTTGGACAGTGATGGTTTAATATTGTTCAATTAATTCAACGTTTTACTACTACTTTCAACTATTGTTTTAAATGCTTACTTTATGCAAATAAACCCCTGCCTTCCTTTGGAATACCCTGCATCATACCTCCCTTTTTCGGTATGACTTGTTGAGTACAGTGGGTAGTACTCAGTCTTGCTTAATTTTTCCCCACACCAGAAGAGGAGTATGCGTCTGACGGAGGCTTTTCAGAGGAGTAGGCTTCGTCCACCGTCGAGGATGCTTGTGGAATGGTGCCAGCCCGCTGCAAGAGTCCCGTTCTAATTTAGTTTGCCTTTTCGTTTTTCCGCTGCATTTCTGTAAGACTTTTACTGTGTTTGTAAGACGTGGATCTGTATGTCAACATTGTCGTTTGTGTACCCTGGCTGGTCTTGGACAGGGAAATCAATACACATTCAGTTTCGGAAATTCTGTTTGTGAATTTCCGGGCGTGACAAGATATGCCCGCAATCGAATTTTCCAAAACAGTCAGCGCATCGGCTGAAGCTGTATCGGCCGACATGAGATCAGATTCGACAGCGATACGGGTGTTCTGAATCGGACTTGGTTGAGCCAATATGGGTAGCCTGGGTTCGTGTTGACTTCGGAGAAGGACTTGAAGACATTGTCAACTAGGAATTGAGTCCGGATAAGGCAATTGTATTTATTGATTAGGAATAAGAGTTAGTTTCATCTTTACAATATTGTGGTAAGAGTCCACCTAGGACTTGTTTGTTTAGGCAAGTTGTAAATAGTGTCCGGCAAGGACAAGGTCTGTATGTACGTACGGGTATAAATATAAGCTCGAGGTATATGTAAAACAACAATAGTTCAATACAACACTTTCGGCACATCGCCACAATTTCTTTTTCGTTTTCTCGACGAGTTCGTGCTTTGAGTTTGTCAGCTGGAGGTATGGCTTGTTAATTTACTACATAACTTAGCCAATCTAAGTCGATGGCTAATTTAACCGTATCGGCTGAACCTTGCACAAGGTTTTGTCGGTGTCAGCTAAATCAGTTTATTAACTTAGATTGACATAAGATATCTACCACCCTGAAAAACATGCAAAGGCTTGATTGTCTAGACATCATGCATCTTTTTACACTTTGTGCTGCATCAGCCCTAGTCCTAATTAGAACCATGATCTTTAGCTTGTCTCTTGCTTGTAATAGGGGTAGTATTGGAGTTTTAGCCAATCTTATCTGATATAACTGTCTAGTTTTGTTTAATTGCCTTTAATCATGCTTTTTGTGGAGATTATGGGTACCGTATACCCTCATGGCTGGCTTATCCGACTGACTATAGGGGATAAGTTATGATTCATGAATATATAATCGGTTTAGGACTTAACGTTACCTTGTGTAATAAGCAACGGCTCATAGTCCTGAGTCGGGAGTATTACGGAGTCCGATACCGTATGTAGCTAGGTCTCCGACTTGTGAGCCTACCCTCTAAACCTATATAAGGAGGGTAGGACGTCCCTTGAGGAATAAGAGACAAATAGAAAGAGAGAGAGAGAGGAGACAATAGCGAATAGCTAAGCTTTTCTTCATACACAACCTGATCATGAGATCAATAAACCACTCGGCGGATCAAATCCCTGAAACAGGAGTAGGGTATTACTTCTTTATAGAAGGCCTGAACCTGTCTAAATCCCTTTGTCTACTAACCCATCATGTTTGGCACTTGATTGCTACCCCCAGTTTCTTATTGCCGAAACCAAGTTTCGACAGTTGATGTGTCAGGTAGGGGCTCTGCGTCAAGTTTTCTTCTTCATCTCGCCGACTAGCGCGATGAGATCTTCATCAGGCATCGACGACTTCGCCTTCGCCCCTGGGCAGGCATTCCGCTTCGGCAGCCTCGACTTCATCACCGACAAATTCGGCAAGATTTCTCTCCTTGACTCGGATTCGAACAAGTCGGGAGGGGAAAACCACTCGGCGCCGTTCAGGTTACCAAACGACGCTGAGATCTACCACAATCTTCTATTTTCCGGGTTGGAATCGATCCACTTGGGAGAATCTTCTTCATCGTCATGCTGCGGTCCGAGCTCCAGGGAAATTGCCGTCATGATTCAACCGCTCGGGTCGTGCTCATCTACTGAGATCGCTGATTATCTTAGCTCGTCCTACTTCGACGACCTCTACGACATCTCCACGGACGAATTCAACGACTCCGACTTCGACAAGGACTACGATCCGATGTTCTTCAATGTCCTCATGGCCCGTCGGGTTGTAGAAGAGGAATGAGCCAAGTTCGAACAGGAGCGCAAGCGTATGGAGGAGGAAAACAAGCGCAAGGAGGAGGAGCTCAAGCGGAAAGTAGAAGCCGACAAGAGAAAACGAGATCTGAGGGCGGCTGGGCGCTTCACTCGCGAGGCCATACTCCAGACCCGAGTCGATAACGCCAACATCTTCCTCACGCCTCAACAGAATGCGGTCGCTGCTCTCACCCTCATCGACACCGTCATCGAAGTGGCACCCCCTGCGATAACACCGATTCTAGACAAAGTCAAGACTATCGTCGCAGCCACAGCCGCCGGCGCTCCCACAGGATCCACGCGGAGAGCTACCGAGTCCATCACTGAGACACCCGAGGGTAGCTGCCTACCACCGATGCGATCTAAAGACTATCGGAGACCCAAGCTCAACAAGACACCCGCCAAGTCCAAAGACCCTCGTCATTACGTAGCATGGAAGCATCAAAATCAATCGGCCGACTCTCATGAGAGAGGTCACGGCCGGCCACCCGTCCACGATCGGGTTCGTTATGGCAATTACTCCAACTACCAGAGCAGCTCTCGAAGGCCCCCGCCGAGTGACTTGAGGGAGGTACTTGATCGGCGCCATCGTGAGCGCAATAGACCCTATTATGAAGACCGAAGGAGATCACCCGACAACTATGACGATGGAGTACCCGCGTTCACTCGGGACCTGCGTCGAGTGGATTGGCCGAGTGGATTCAAGCCCACAGGGATTGACAAGTATGATGGCAAAACCAACCCCGAGTTATGGTTAACCGTTTACACCCTCGCCATCCGCGCAGTAGGAGGAGACAACAAGGCCATGGCTAACTACTTGCCCGTTGCTCTCACCGATTCAGCTAGGAACTGGCTCACAAGCTTACCAAGAAGTTCGATCGATTCGTGGAGCGAGCTTCGGGACTACTTTCTCGCCAATTTCTAGGGCACCTTCGAAAGGCCCGGGACCCACTTCGATCTCTACAACGTGATTCAGAAGCCCGATGAGTCATTAAAAGACTACATTTGGCATTTTTCAGAGAAGCAAAACAAGATCCCCGACATCACTGACGATGTCATCATAGCCGCATTCAAGAAAGGCGTCCGTGACGAGTTGCTGATCGGCAAATTCGGGCGTAAGCCTCCGAGGACGGTCAAGAAGATGTTTGAGACAGCCAACTCCTACACAAAATCGGACGATGCAATTAAAGCCTCGTGGCAGACAAGCATGACAAGCAATCCAGAAGTAACTGGCGCCCCAAGAAGGACAACGACAACAGCAATAACGGCCAAAAAGATCATAACCGTAAGCCCGAGGATCTGGTCGTCACAACGTCTAACTACCAACAACAGCATCCCCGAGTCGCTGCCTACGACAAGATCATGAACGCCCAATGCACTCATCACCCGAATCACAAGCACGCGGCCAAAGATTGTTTCATCTACAAATAGTTCGCCGAACAATATGCAAGTCAATTAGACCAGAAGCCATCAGATGGAGCCGACACTTCAGGAACAAGAGGGACGACCCAGCTGGTGGCTCAGAGCCTTTCCAAGATCACAGGGCTAAGTTAAACCACATTTTTGGAGGACCGTTAGCGTATGAGTCAAAGAGGAAGCAGAAGCTGATCGATAGAGAAATCAATGCCGTACAACCTGAAGTCCCACGTTACATACGATGGTCGGAGGTGGCTATCATGTTCAACCGCTCGGATCACCCTGACCGAGTGGTTCACCCGGGGCAATATCCCCTGGTACTAGACCCGGTGGTTCGCAACGTTAAGCTCAAGCATGTCCTCATCGACGGCGGTAGCGCCCTCAACATCCTTTTCGCCAAGACTCTGGATGAGATGCAAATCCCAAGATCATAATTGAAGCCGAGTTCAGCCCCTTTTCACGGAGTCATCCCAGGGCTGTCATCTACGCCACTCAGGCAAATCACCCTTCCGGTCACCTTCGGCACTCGGGAAAACTTCCGGACAAAGAACATCAGCTTTGAGGTTGACGACTTCGAAGCAGCTTATCATGCAACCATCAGAAGACCTGCGCTCGCCAAGTTCATGGCGGTACCTCACTACACCTACCTCATGATGAAGATGCCCGGCCCCACTTGAGTCATCTCCTTGCGCAGCGACGTCAAGCAAGCCTTCACCTGCGACAAGAAAAGCTGCGACATGGCCCAAACTCGTGAGAGATTACTCGGCCAACAAGAGATCCGACTGGCTGCATCAACATCAGGCGAAGGCGAGATCCCAGCAAAGAAGATAGCCAAGTCGGGAGAAGGCAACGCCAAGACAAAAAAGATTCCCCTTGATCCCTCTGATCCTTTCAAAACTGCTGTAATAGACACTGAGTTAGATCCCAAATAGGAAAGCGCGCTCGTCACCTTTCTACAAAACAATAAAGATATATTTGCTTGGAAACTGTCTGATATGATGGTATCCCTAAAGAGGTGATCAAGCACTCATTAAATGTTAAAGAGGACGCGAAACCTATAAAACAACGACTATACCGTTTCGCCCAAGATCGAAGGGATGCTATCAAGGAAGAACTCACCAAGCTCTTGGCGACTGGATTCATCAAAGAAGTTTACCACCCCGACTGGTTGGCCAATCCGGTCCTAGTTCGGAAGAAGACATGACAATGGCGCATGTGCGTAGACTACACCGACCTCAACAAATCTTGTCTCAAGGATCCTTTTGGTTTGCCCCGTATTGATCAAGTCATCGACTCAACGGTCGGCAGCGAGCTTCTGAGCTTCTTGGATTGTTACTCGGGATACCATCAAATCAGCCTGAAGGAGTTCGACTGCCTGAAGACATCATTCATCACCCCGTTCGGAGCTTATTGTTACGTCACGATGCCCTTCGGCCTCAAGAACGCCGGAGCTATTTATCAGCGTATGATCCAGAGATGCCTTCAGAATCAACTCGGGAAGAATGTGGAAGCATACGTTGACGAAGTCGTCATCAAGACCAAGCAAAAACAAGATCTGATCGCCGACTTAGAAGAAACTTTCGCAAATATTTGGCCCTTCAAAATGAAGTTGAACCCGGAGAAGTGCACTTTCGGCGTGCCGTCAGGCAAGTTACTCGGCTTTATGGTGTCTCATCGCAGCATTGAAGCTAATCCAGAGAAGATCAACGCTATCTGGAATATGAAGCCCCCGAGTACCCAGAAGGATGTCCAGAAGCTTACTGGTTGTATGGCGGAGCTGAGCCGTTTTGTTTCTAGACTTGGCGAAAGAGGCATGCCCTTCTTCAAGTTGCTCAAGAAGACAGACGAATTTCAATGGACCTGGGAGGCCCAGAAAGCTTTTGAAGACTTCAAGGACTTCCTCACAATACCACCCGTGTTGGCGTCGCCTTACCCTCAAGAACCTTTGTTGCTCTACGTTTTCGCAACCTACCAGGTGGTCAGCACGGTCTTGGTCGTCGAACGAGAGGAGGAAGGGCGAGCTCAAAAAGTTCAAAGGCCGATCTACTTCGTCAGCGAGGTACTGGCCAAATCCAAAACACGTTACCCCCAGGTACAAAAATTGTTATATGGAGTCTTAATTATCGTTAGGAAGTTAGCCCATTATTTTCAAAGTTACTCGGTTACTATGGTCACGTCTTTTCCGCTTGGCAATGTCTTCCATAACCGGGAGGTTACTGGGCGCATCGCGAAGTGGGCTCTGGAATTGATGCCGCTGGATATTACCTTCAAAGCCAGAACATCTATAAAATCTCAAATCCTGGCTAACTGTGTGGTCGAGTGGACCGAACGTCAAGAAGATGTACCTAGGGAGGAGCTGCAATACTGGACCATGCATTTTGACGGGTCTAAACGAGTCACCGGCTTGGGAGCAGGAGTTGTCTTGATTTCCTCGATTAGGGAGAGGCTACGGTATGTTCTTCATATACATTTTCTTGCCTCACACAATGTCGCCGAGTACGAAGCTTTACTTCATGGCCTACGACTTGCTGTGTCACTCGGCATACGACGGATGGTTGTACGAGAAGATTCCCAATTGGTGGTAAATCAAGTAATGAAGGATTGGTCCTGCTTAAATGATAATATGGCAGCCTATCGTCAAGAAGTTCGCAAGCTGGAGGACAAGTTTGACGGTTTGGAGTTATCTCATGTTTTAAGACACAACAATGAGGCGGCAGATCAATTGGCACAGTTTGGGTCCAAGCGAGAAGCAGCCCCGACTGATGTCTTTGTAGAATACCTCTATGAACCGACTGTTGCTAAAAAATCAGTTGCCAATGAAGAAGTTACAAACCAGGTCGCCATGCTCGACGTCGACTAGAGGACACCGTTTATCAATTTTCTAACTCGGCAGGAGTTACCGGAAGACCGGGATGATGCAGAGCGAGTCCGACGTCGCAGTCAGAGTTATGTCATGGTTGATTCGAAGTTGTACAGAAGAAGCCCGTCTAGAGTTTTGTTGAGATGCATTATGCCTGAGGAGGGATGATAATTGTTACAGGATGTTCACTCGGGAATTTGCGGCAGTCATGTTGCAGCACGTACTTTGGTGGGCAAGGCTTATGTCACGCTCAGAAATTCGCTAACCCGAATTCCAAGCAGAATGTGTATTAAAATCCCCGTCCAGGACTGCCCAGGGTACACAAACGACAAAGTTGACATACAGATTCACATCTTACAAACACCATAGAAATCTCTTACATAAACTGCAGCGGAAAAAGGAAACAAACTATTCTAGTTAACTAGACGCTCGTAGCGTGGCAACTCCATTCCACAGGCATCCATGACAACAAGCACAAGCCTACTCCTCTGAGTAGCCTCCATCTGACACGTACTCCAACTCTGATGTGGGAGAAAAATGAAGCAAGACTGAGTACTACCCACTGTACTCAACAAGTCATACTGGAAAGGGAGTAATGATGCAAGTAATAACAAAGGAGGCTAAAGAGGTTATTTGCATGAAATACGCATTTAAAAACAATAGTTGAATGCGATAAAAACAGTTGAGTTAATTAATCAAAATTGAACCATCACTGTCCAACGCTACACCACGTTGCAACAGGCCCAAACCACCACCTGAACTACACCAGTTCCATTAAGTCAGGTTATTAGAAGTGTAACTAATCACGATGAATCTGGTTGATCACCCATAACCGTGGGCACGGCTATTCGAATAGTTCTACTATGATCAGAGGTGTACAATTGTACCCACAAGACACAGCCCCACAACACGTTACCGTGCGCCGACATATCACCACGGTACACCGGAAAGGAACTGCGACAGGACCCTTCGCACAACCCTTTCTAACCAAGCGCACCTCACCTCAGGTTTCGCCCCCACCTTTAAACCAAGGCAGGCAGCCCCCTCTCGTGCCTAGGTGAATCCAGCAGCTGATCAATGAGTAAACCCCCGCCGACCCAACTCCATCACGCCCACCCTTGCCTGGATGCGTCGGCTAGGAAAAAGCCATACTACAAGTCCAGCCATTACCCATGCTGGCTTGTGGAAAGTACGATAAGTCTTCCAGGGTTTCCCGCGAACCGATCCTTAATTGTTATGAGCACGACCATCAAAATCATGTGCTCACAACCCACCATTATCTAGGTTTTAGTTGGACTAATTATTTAATCATCCACGATTAACCTTCTTGAGCCGACATTAAATAACCATTGTTAAATAATAGTGAAGCATTAATTATCCCAATAATGTGCTAATGTTTCTAGGAAGGGCTAAGCAGGTTCTAACCTAGCTACTACTCAAATTACCTCCCAAGCTATCAACGGAATCAGATAATGGAACCATAAGGCTGAGTACAATAGGTAAATAAGCCCATAAATGACATTATAAAACGATGCAATATTTAGAGAAAAATAAGACATTCGCAATTTAGGTACAATATGTTCAAGTGAATAAGCATGACTTGCCTTGCTCCTACGCTGGATCAACCTCGGCAACAACCTCGAAGTAAACCGGAGAGTCAAAATTACCGGAATCTAAACGAAAAACAAAACACACAAGCAAACAGGTTATAAGTCTACTGAAACAGAGAACAAAACCATTTTTAATGGATTCTAGACATTTTTATGAATTTTCTGCAACTTAAACGGATTCAAACGGAGTCCGGATGAATTAGTTATGAATTTTAGAAGATTAACTGTGTTTTTACTATAAACAGAAAAGTCCTTATTCAATTATTGTGCAATAATCCCTAGGGCTGACGTCACTGACGCCAGGGCTGACGTCAGCGAGAGGGCGGCGGCGCCGACAGGTGGGCCCCACCTATCGGTGGCACGGGGTCCTGGTCCATGGTGGACTCGGTCCACCGGCCGGCAAGCGGGCGGCGCACCACGTGGCACCGACGTGGCGCCGACGCGGCGGCCACGCGGTGCCAACCGCGACAACGGCGCGGTCATGGCGCGGCGGCGCGCACGGCGCGGGAGATACCCGCGCGGGCGGCGGCCGCGCGGGGCGGCGCCCTAGCAGCGTCGAGAGGAGAGGGAGAGAGGAAGGAAGCAGCACTCACCGGAGAGAAGGGAGACGACGGCAGCGGTGGCGCTAGGGTGCACGAGTGGCGACGACGCTAGGGGAAAAAGAGAGAGGGGAGCACGGGGAGGAAAAATTTATAAGGGCCCAGGGCTAGGGATCGGCCGGCGGCTCCAGATTCCTCGCCGGATTTATTGCGGTGGAGGTTTTTAATTGATTAAAATTATTTCTAGGGCTCTAAAAATTCCACTAAAAATCCTGTTAGTGTATTTTAACATGGGGAACACAAGAAAAATCCCACCATGCCATTTCCACTTGATTAAATATATTTTTAAATTAGAAGTTTGCTCTAGATTAAAAAGGAAAATTTATTTTACGTGATTTATTTTACGAATTTTAACCTGGAAAGCAAACTTCAGGGTGTGACAGCTTACAGGCAAGGTTTTTTCAGGCTCACGGCGGTCTCTGATGCCGACAAGATGGTCCGCACATGTGAAGGTTGTTAGTTTTTCACTCGACAAAGCCATGTTCCAGTCCAAGAGTTACAAACAATCCCGTTATCATGGCCCTTTGCAGTATGGGGCTTGGATATGGTTGGTCCTTTCAAAAAGGCTCTAGGAGGATTTACGCATCTATTCATCGCAATTGACATGTTCTCTAAGTGGATTGAGGCTAGGCCGATTGCTACAATAACTATGAATAAGGCGAACATTGTGCACCGGTTTGGTGTTTCAAACAGGATTATAACCGATAATGGGACTCAGTTCACTGGAAGCATCTCCAAAGAATTATATGAAGATTTTGGAATCAAGATTTGCTATGCATCGGTAGCGCACCCCAGAAGCAATGGACAGGTTGAACGTGCCAATGGTATGGTTCTTCAAGACATTAAGGCCCGAGTGTTTGACAGGCTAAGCCCTTACGCTAGAAGATGGGTCCAAGAGTTGCCTTCGGTATTATGGTCATTGCGGACTACGCCCAGTCGGGCTACTGGCCAATCGCCTTTCTTTTTAGTCTATGGGGCTGAAGCAATGTTGCCGAGTGAGATGGAGTTTGAATCTCTTCGAGTTCGCAGCTTCAACGATGAACGCTATGATCAAGACAGAGTTGACGACTTGACCCGATTGGAAGAGACTCGTGAGGCTGCATTGGTTCAGTCGGCAAGGTAACTTCAAGGACTTCGACGTTATCACAACCGAAACGTTCGGTCACGAGCTTTTATTGTTGGCGATATGGTTCTACGGAAGATCCAGACTACGAAGGATAGACATAAGTTATCTTCATTATGGGAATGACCTTTTATAATTGCTGAGGTCACTCGGCCAGGAGCATATCGTTTGAAGCGCGAAGATGAGACCATGGTGGAGAATTCTTGGAATATTGAGCACCTTCATCGATATTATACTTAGATTTATTGTATCATGTTCTTCTCGACTGCCGACTTCAAGTATCAATAAAGTATGATGTTTTTTTATCAATAATGACTTGTTTATACTTGGTTTATCATTGTTTAGTGTTTTGGTTTGAGTTAAGCAAATAAGGACTGAAAATTTTTTGATGGCTTAATCAAGTCTAGGCTTGGTGACAGTCGGACGAAAATTTTTCAGAAATTAAATGCGAAGACTCAAATTAGGGCATAAGCATAAATAAACTGAGAATTTACAAGTTATGTTACAATAATGGTGTCGAAATTTGGTTTCGGCAATAAAAAATTGGGGGTAGCAGTCAAGGGCCAAACACGATGGGTTAATATGCAAAGGGCTTTAGACAGGTTCAGGCCTTCTATAAAGAAGTAATACCCTACTTCTGTTTCGGGGATTCGATCCGTCGAGTGGTTTATCGATCTCACGATCTCCTGAACTCGTGTGTTTGTGTATTTTCGCTATATCCCTCAAAGGACGCCCTACCCTCCTTATATAGTCTTGGAGGGTAGGTTTACAAGTCGGAGACCTAGTTACATACGACATCGGAGTAACCCCTGAGACCTTCAAACTCGACGAGATAACTTTACCTTAACAAGAATAACACATAGCTGAATGACTCCCTAGCCGAGTTTAAAATATGAGATAAATTTATTTTTTTAAGTTTATAATAATTAAAATTTAATTGATCATGTATTAATAAACTTTCTAGTTTTATCGTACCATCACTTAATCACGGATTGAGCTGCAGCGCAGGTGGTCCGAAGAGAAGTAGCAGCAGATGAGGAGCGGGTCCTACGTTATCTCAGAGCGTGGACACGACCACGCCACGTCGGACAGCACATCATCGGCAGCTAACCCTACGTAGCCGCAGCTGGAGCTGTGGATCAATCAATTCGAAAGGGAGAGTGAATCCATGAAGCACAGCTAGCTTGCGCAAATTGATCTAGCATTCTAGCTAGCTAGGTCGAGGGGCTGACTAATCATGGAGCAAGCAGCGAAGGCCACCATCTCACTGTCGCCGAGTTACGCAGCAGCCGCTGGATGTTGCCCGGCAGCATGTCCATACCGCTCTACGCGGCGCCTGCGCAGAGGCTGCTCTGCTCTCTCCAGCTCCTCCCTCCGGCATGCCCCTTCTGCTGCTCCTCGTGTTTACGCCGCAGCCGCAGCCACGCCGGAGCCCAAGACGAAAGAGAAAGACCTCGTCTTCATCGCGGGAGCCACCGGAAAGGTGGGATCCCGAGCTGTAAGGTACACCTCCTCGATCCGTCCTCCAAGCCAAGCCGGTGATCTCTCTGTACTTCCTTCGTCCCAAAATATAAGATATTTTAATTGGATGTGTCAGATATCATATTTGGGACACATCTGATATCTGGTACATTCGATCAAAATAAGATGAAGGAAATATGTTAATTACAGCAGAGACACGTACCTACGCTTGTATGCGCAGGGAGCTCATCAAGCTTGGCTTCCGTATCCGTGCCGGCGTTAGAAGTGCACAGAGAGCATCATCCCTTGTGCAGGTAACAATAATGAACGAGAATCCATGAATCTTGCTACCAGCTACATATTCCTACTATATATAAATGTAAATGTAGTACTCTTCATTTATATATCTTGACCATACATACAATCGACATTTCAATTTCAGAGCGTTGAGCAACTGAAACTAGACGACGATGCAACTTTGCGTGAGTCGACGACATATTAATTCGAGTTTCGGATTAACTGAATGTATATTAACCTTTTTTGTCTGAACTGGATCAATAATCTCTAGACCAGCCGCAGAAAGGCTCGAGATCGTAGAATGCGACCTAGAGAAGCAGGCGCAGGCAGACATCGTGTTGGCCATTGGCAACGCGGCGATTGTGGTGTGCTCCATCGGCGCCAGCGAGAAGGACATCCTGGATGTAACGGGCCCCTACCGTATCGACTACATGGCCACCAACAACCTCGTGCAAGCTGGTATGTATATATACTCTAGCTAGTTTAGTTTTAATTTGTTCATCATTAATATTACTCTATAAGCAGAAACAATTAACATACATAAATAAAACTCATTAAGTACATCATTGACGTGCGCCAGCAACTGCTGCTAAGGTTGAGCACTTCATCCTCGTTACATCCCTGGGCACAAACAGGATTGGCTTCCCTGCTTTTCTTCTCAAGTAAGCTAGATCGATATATAATTAATTAACTTTCTTGTTCAATATAATTGTTGGCCCTGTTTTGAAGAAAACAAGAGATCGATGTATATGTAGCCAGCCCAGCCCTTTAGGAAAAAAAATGAAATGAAATTTATGATGCATATGCAAGCATGGTTACAGCTTGTTTTGGGGGGTTCTATGCTGGAAAAGGCGAGCTGAAGAAGCGCTCATCGGCAGCGGCCTTCCTTACACGGTACGTTATTTAACATAATAAAAATTATTTGCATCTTCGGACTCTGCCGTAAGTCACACAGCCAACAAATTTACGTGTATTGTAGATTGATCATGTATATATATATATATTATACCCTATATATGCACGGGAGTATTAATATATAACTAAGAAGATGGCCCACCCACATACGCGGGCTGCTTTTATATTGTTGAATGATAAGATTATAGTTTATTCATAAATTATGTCTCATAGATGGCAGATGAAAGGTAGGGCAATTTCTTTTCATAATGTTCAAGATCTATTTTTCTTAACATATATCAACCATTCATCGGTTTTTGAACAGAAGATGGACTAAGTTTATATGACTTTTAAATCAACTTTTATATCGAGTAAATAATAAACTACTGCTAGTTAATTATCATGCCTACCATATATACACATAAGCAAAAATTGCAAGAGCATGGAACTCGAAGTTCATGTGATTGAATCGCCTCATGAAGGCATCTCATGTATGACAAACAAATTAAGGGTAGATAAAAGGTTGGAGTTTTTCCCTATGTTGAAGTTTAAAAATTCCTTATTTTCTCCACAATTTTAAAGAACTTTAACAGGTTTTGGAATGTTACAAGTTTAGCACACAAATCACCAACACAATTGTCTCGGTAGTGCAAAATATCAACAATTGTTTGAAGCTAATTTCATCCTTTTTGCATGTTTGATCGTTTTCTTCAAAACAATATTTGTTTGAAGTAAGGCCATAATTTTATAAATTTAATTAGATAGTGTACTTATAAATTTTGAAGTGTGTTTTATATGAAAGTTTCTTTCTGTCATCTAATTTGGTTATATTTGACATGTAAATTATAATCAATAAGTTCAATATGATTTACAACACCAGAATTAATAAAACTTAGTAAAACCAAACATGACAACTTAACAAAAAAAATGGTTCGCCTAATTTGTTTTATTGGAAATTCAAATAAGCACATATTATCTTTTTTACTGGTGTTTTTGTCGCTACTCGTAATTAAAAACAACTTTTTGTTTAACTGACACATCATGCCATCACTCACATATCGATGCAAGCTATTTGTCATTCTCGGTCAGCTCGTTGCTTGGTGGTATCATCCACTCACCCACCATTTTGTAGCAGTTGTATAGATCATATTTTAACTATTATTTACTTATTTAGTTTGCATACAATGGCAACACCATGGTGCTCCTCCCTCCTGCATGGGACACATGGTCCAAAATATTTTTTTCGAAAACATGTTTTTCATTAACACATATAATTAGATTATTAAGTGTGTAATATATATTTACGAGACGTTCTAGCTTCACCCCTATTTACACACATGTGGAGATAAATTAATTGTGTTGGTAGAAAGTCATTAGATATCCAAGGGCAATCAATACTGACACCTATTGACAGTTGTTTTTTTATGGAATTAAAGTACCTCTTACATATTCATCTAACGACTTTAACTACCTATTGATCATCATGACTCGTATAGAAAAAAATCGTACAGAAAAAATTTATGTACTCCTTAAAGTTTAAGGTTTAGAATAGCTGAAATTGATAGAATGGACTATTGTGATAGCTATTTGAGTATATGAATGAATTAATTAATTACTTCTAAAAAGTTGAAATGTTGTTTTAGTAAAGTATCACATGAAAAAATTATATAAAAAATATTTGCACGAAACATACCATTTAAATGCTTGGGAAGCATGCAAATGAAAATCAAAAAAATGGAATCAGAAGAAAAACTGGACCTTAGGTTCCCTTATAACAAATAAGATATTTTTTGTTTTTGTTGAAATTACTACTAGGTAGTTATATCATATTATAAATAAATAGGATATATGTAGGTTAATATTATGCTCAAATTAATAACATAATAACTTCTTTCACTTGCAGAACAAATTAGTAAAAAATCTAAATACGACCTATCACAGTACATTATAATTATATAATCAAACCATCCGTTTCAGCTTACACATTGCTAAATTAATGCTGCAAAAACTCAATCCACACTGCTTGATTCTTCTCTCTGTATCACACCTTCAATTTGCTTTCACGTTATAACAAAACCAGTTGGTTCTCTATGAACAATTGATTTAATGAGTACATAATATAATGGGGTAAACTTTGTTTTTAAAAAGTGCATTAGTCCGATTGACCGATTTAAATGGAAATTATCATACATTATTAATTTAATGGGAGAAAATATAATGGTATAAACTTTATTGTCAAACATTGTAGAGCAAATTTGTCTATGTATGTTTGTAAAGAGTCATATAATCATTTAAAATTTATTGTCACTATAATAAATATTATCTCGACTATACATAAAAAAGGAATAAAAAATAGGAAGGAGAGAAAGTGCAAGTAAGTACCATACGTACCGTAAGTACTTACTCAGCTACGGAAGGAGAGGAAAGAGAGGTGGGACTTTGTGTAGAGGACTCTTCGTGACTAGTTTATTTTAATATTAATCTAATCTAACGGTTTATAGTATTAGAGCTACTAATTTAAGTGAAAATCAAGGATGGATATTTTGTTTTTTCTAAGAATTTCTATGATTTTCTTTAATTTATTAAAGCGCCATGTGACAGTATGGGAGTGTTTTAAGAAAATATAATGGATTTTTAGCATATAATAGATAGATTTTTCTTAGATTTTCTCTAGTTTATTATAGAGTCACGTGGCATCTTAAGAGCGTAGGAACGCAATTACTCATAGTCGCAATGAATTACTTGAATAGATCTAATCCAATGGTTAAAAATAATGAATCCATCGGTTTAAGTGTGAATCAATAGCTAGATGTTTCTTTCTCTTATAACTTTTCTTAGATTTTCTCTAATTTATTAGAGCATCGTGTGGCATCTCCTAGTGTACGTAGATGTGTAGGAACACTATTAGTCATAGTCACAATCTACTTATAGTCAACTATTATTTGTTGTGGTTTGGTGATATCTCTACTCACGTGTCATTTGTTGATGATTGCTCAGTTAGTATTATCCTTTATCTTCGGTACTTGATGACACATGTGCTCATTGAATGTCAGCTAATTATTAGGTGTACTGTGCATGGATGCCTCATAAGCAATATGACTTGGTGCATATACATGGGGATTAGTAGGGATATACGATTGATTTATTTGGCTGATCCTGATTAATAAAGTATATTATATACTACATATTAAGCGTATTAGTACATAAGCAATAAATTTATAGTTGAGTTCTAAAGTGCTTATCGGATTAGCTACTCCCCCATGTATAGTGAGCATGTTTTCTAAACTACTAAACGATGCGTGTTTTACAAATACTTTCTATACAAAAAGTTTTTAAAAAATCAAATAAATACATTTTCAAATTTGTAATACTTTATACTTAATTATTAAAATATTTTAAAATGTTAACATAATTTTAAATTCCACACTAACTTGACCAAACAAACAAATAGGTAATATTCATATTGTATGACATATACATGATAGTTATTAATTACTTTTAAATTTTGAATTTTAGTTATTTGTAAATTGTATTCTTATATGGACCGTACACTCTTCTTCCAATATTCTTTATTTTTTAATTTTAATTTTTTTTATTTATATTTTTATTCCTATATGGACTCTAAACCCTTCTTTCAATATTTTTTATTTTATATTTCGAATTTCAGTTATTTCTAAACTGTACTTCTATATATGGACTCTAGACTTCTCTTGCAATATTCCTTTTTTTATTTCTAATTTCTGTTATTTTTATATTATATTTTAATATGGACTCTAAACTCATCTTTTAATATTTCTTATTTTTAATTCTTTCGAATAAAGCCTAAGTAGAAGATAAAGGAACCCTATATGGTGTCAAAAGAATATATATGATCATTATTTTTTTAATAATATATAAATAAAAAACACATAATATATGAAAATACATTCATGATAAATTTATTAATGTTATTCTGATATATTAGTATTTTTTTTTCAGTAGGGAGTGAGTAAATTTTGAGAATGCTACTCACAATTAGAGTTGTTTTTATTTTTGAAAATGCAAGTCTAATTTAACTATACATGTTTAATCCTATTTAACTATACATGTTTTTTTACCAAAGCACTGTGGGGGATAACTTTATTAAAGAAGGAAAAAAAATACAAGGAGTCTATCCAAGTTTGTAAAACATCTTTTTCTACATGATTCAGTCTATGAAGAAGGAGAAGATCCTTCTTAAAAAGATTTCTCCAAGAGAGGATAGATGATCTAATTCCATCTAAGATTAGGCCATTTCTTTGCTTTCAAATGTGTCAAGCAGCATAAAGCACTTTCTCCACGAAATGAGAACAACTGTAATTATTCTTTGCCTGCTGCAGCATTTGTGCAAAATTCAAAGTCATGTTCCATTGGATGTTTAGGTAATTCCAACACTGTTTACTAAATAGGCAATCAAAGAATAGGTGAAGAAAATCTTCTCTCACATTCAGTGCACATAGGACACAGTTTAGATCACTTTCCTTAGGAGCACAATGTTTTCTATTCAGCGTATCTCTAGTATTCAACCGATCAATTAAGAGTAACCAACCAAATACCTTTATCTTCATCACACATTTGCTACCCCATATCCAATTAAGATAAACTAGAATTATACATGTTCTTAAGTGATATACAATTATATAATCTATATTTTTAATTTATTTATATTTTTCATGAATGTTTTGATGAGATGTAGTTAGATTACAACTTGAAATAATATATATTTTTACAACTAAAAGAAAAAGCATAATTAATATAGATTGGTTTTTTATCTAATCTAAGTGAGAAATAAAAAAACTTGGGTGGGCGTACTTATGGACCTATTTTTTAACAGTTTTGCTACCTGTTATTCAACAGATTTTAAGTAGCTGTATCTTTCAGAATTTTGGTCGTTAGATGTGCACCGAGATATGTGCTAGCTGTTGGATTGTGGCGAGATTCATGCTAGGCGGTGGGAGCAAAAAAAAAAGTGCAACTACAAGTCGAACCCGCAACTTTACAATCACGTTGCACACACCTCCCCCATCAAGTCATAAGTTTTGTGTAGTTACCTATCACTTACACTCAAGTTGCATTTGTAATTATATGTTAGTGTAGTGTAATTATATTACAATTATACTATAATTACATGTGACAGATTTTGGAGGGAATTTTCTGTCAAATGTTCTATAGCTAGTCCCTATTTTTAAAAGTCATACAAAACGTATGTACGTGTGGGTACATGGAGCGAGGTAGGTTTTTTTAAAAGATATAAATTCTTTTGATAATTTTTTAAGATAGATCTAATATTGAAAATAATGTGTCCAATGGATTAAATGAAAATCGACGGCTATATGTTTTGTTTTTTCTTCGAATTTTTAGGATTTTTAGAATTTATTAGAGCGTTACGTGACGACCTAAGAGCGTTTATAGAAATGTCACGTGACGGCTTAGAAATGTTTGTAGAAAATTTAATGGACAAGTCAGTATAGGCTTTGACACTACTTATATTCGCTACAAGTATTACACTCGCTTCGCTACACTCTTCTCTTATGCTTCAAACTCTTCACAGAGCAGTAGATTCGGGTGCATCATCACATGTTACTGGTATGTTGGATTATGATCAGAATTCAAAGAAAAAAGAAGACCTCATGCCTTATTTGAAAACAATATCCCTCTTCAATGCTTCCGCTAGCCCTAGACTCAGAATACTAAGCTTAAGAGATCCGCCTTCCAAAAGGTAAATGAAAGGTTGGGGAACTGTTATTCGATATGGAAAGGTGTTTCTCAACCACTACTTTTAGTATTTAAAAGTAAAAGTACCTGGCTTTACCTTTTGGAAAGAATTCTCCTAGGGTTGCCACACGATCATATAAGCAAAAAGAATACGCCGTGCCTAAAATCATCCCAAGCGCTGCTAATGTAGCTACTAAGCTATTTCTTTGAAAAGCTCAATTCCAGTGAACCCTCCTATGGTGAAAAAAGATTAACCCTACAGAAAATAACATGGGTGTTTTGTACTGTATCGAATCTCCCCACATGGTAGCAATCCAACTAAAGATTTTTACCAAAAATTTAAAACTAGAAGTCTAGCCACTCATTTCGTTGTTCGAACTAAACTGACCACTGACAAATATTTTTATTCTTAGTGTATAATAGATTACAAATATTTTTATTCTTAGTATATAATAGATGACAAATATTTTTATTCTTAGTATATAATAGATAGATGACATGCAATTTGTCAGATCGTCCGACCTGGTGGCATGGAGAGGCCAACGGACGCTTTCAAGGAGACGCACAACCTGGTGGTGGCAGTCGAGGACGCCTACGTCGGTGGACTCGTCTCCAACCTTCAGGTGGCGGAGCTCATCGCGTGCATCGCCAGCAACAGGAGGGCGGCCTACTGCAAGGTTGTCGAAGCGGTCGCCGAGTCCACCGCGCCGTTGCTACCCACGGAGGATCAGCTCGCCAACATACCTTCAAAGCGGGTATTCACATGCGTATTATTAGTATTTACTTTCTCAATTTTTATATTATAAGTAATTTTGATATTTTTCGTAGTCAAATCTTTTTAAAATTTAATATAGCAATATTTTTTATACAAAACAATCATATTATCAAAATATATTTCAATAAAGTTAAATTGGTGTTATATATGATAATATATATTATCATATATTTTCCATATATGCAGCAACCTCCGCCCGAGCTTGAGGTAGATCAGCAGGGAGAGAAGCTAGCCAAGATCCCTCCAAAACAGATACAGCAGAGCCAACGACCACTCTCACCCTACACGGCGTAAGTATAACGTGCACCTACATATATAATACGTTCTACTCCCTACATTAATCCTTTTTCTAAAAAAAATAGTGTCGAAACTTCTTTTTAGAGACGGTTGCCAAGAGCATGCTCATAATCAGGTCCTTAAACGAAGAATACATATATAGAAATCGTATATATAACATATAGTTTGTGGGCCGGGCCGAACATGACCTGGTGGCCCATGGTTTATGATTGGACTGAACACTCTAACAAGTGGTATCAGAGTCATCCAAAAATCCATGGTAGATATGCATAATAGAGATACTCCACACCGTAACTACTACACATGATCACGGAGGGACATTGGAGCAAGGTGGAGCATGGCGGCAATCAACATAGTTTGATCGGTATAATCGAACACTTGGCTTTGTGGAATCAAATACTTCGGACGGTGGCCTCAACCGTTCAATCAGAGTCATCCAAAAATCCATGGTAGATATGCATAATAGAGATACTCCACACCGTAACTACTACACATATGATCAGGGAGGGACATTGGCGCAAGGTGGAGCATGGCGGCAAACAACATAGTTTGATCGGTATAATTGAACACTTGGCTTTGTGGAATCAAACACTTTGGACGGTGGCCTCAACCGTTCAATAGGATGCAATCAACTGGTAGACAACCAGACGTGATGCTTGAGTTAATAGCGACAGAAGTGATTAGCGATTTAATTAATGGGAATCAAACACTTCGGACGGTGGCCTCAACCGTTCAATAGGATGCAATCAACTGGTAGACAACCAGACGTGATGCTTGAGTTAATAGCGACAGAAGTGATTAGCGATTTAATTAATGGTGTCGGATACTTCGGGCGAGTGGCCTGAACTATCTAATGTGCTATTTTCAATAAGGAGATGGTCAGAAGTGACGCTCAAGCTGATCGACGTTCTCTCGATCGGTGCAGTCTAACACTGTGGACGGGGTGACCTGAAAAGTGACGGCATCGCATGGAGGCGCTAGAGGAGTCCATACCGTGTCGGCTCAGTACGATCCCAGTCGTTGTGCGAAGGGGTTTAGGAGTGTGGTGCTAAGGGCACGTAGGTAGATACGTAGGCGAGTGCAGGTGGAATTAGATGGGGTGGTTCAGCATAGAGAATACCCGTTGACTGGTCTTTGACAGGAAGAAAAGCTGGTTTTTCTTTGGAAAAATAAAAGGGAGGGACTCCGAGAATGCTTGGACACGAACATCCGAGACGAAAGAGCAATGTCAGACGCATGCGTGTTCCTGCCTGCCTGTATACGCTAGTGACGAACGGATCCCACATGCATGGAAATGTCTTCAAACTTAAATTTCTAATGATATATTTCTCTTAAACTATTTATCCAATCTACGATCTGATAGCATCATTATATTCTATAGTATTAAATCCTTACAATAAGATATCATATCGTTATATTTCGATAGTAAAAAACATATATCATTACTACATAAAAGTGTTTTTTTAGACGAGACCCTTGTTAGGTTGCAAACGGATCATAACTGACCGCGTCTGTAAAAATCGACCTTTATTTTCGCATACGACTCCTTAAGAGACCTGCATGCAAAAATCGATTTTCACATGCGGATCTCTTAAGGAGCCGCATACAAAAATTAGCATATTTTTGCATGTGGTCCTCTTAAGAGGCTACATGCGAAAATATATTTTTGCATGCGGGCCCTTAATTGGTCCGCATGCAAAAATATCTCCTCTTTTTTCTCCCTTCCTCTCTCTTTCCCTCCTCACCACTTCAATTTTTTTCACCCCTCTCCTCTCTCCAGATATTTCTTTCTCTCCTCTCCTCTTATCCTCTCACTCTCCTCTCCACAATCTCTCTCTCCCTACGAGTGGGCAGCGGCGGGCGGCTCGCCGACCTAGGGCGGCGCCACCGCCGTCATCCCCATCCCGCCCGGTACCGTCGCCGCTGACGACAACGAGGAGGCGCGCGGTCGGGAGAGGGTGGCTCCATCCCCGGCGCCACCGCCGCCGACGACAAGGAGGAGGCGCCCAGGGGCCCTTGGCCAGCCAACGACAAGTGGCCTCGGGCGTGGCGGGCGGCAGCGGGCGTGGTGGCCGGCCGGCAGCGGGCTTCCTCGGGTGCGGTCGGTGGCCGATGGTGGGCTTCCTTGGCGTGGATCTAGCTACGGAGGCCTATCCCCGCGCGGATCCGACGTAGGGGGCCCTCCCTCGCGCGGATCTAATGCCGACGGCCCGTCCCTGCGCGGATCCGATGCAGGGGTCCCTCCCTCGCGCAAATCCGACGCCGACGACGACAACAGGAGGTGGGGGCGGCGGATCCGACGGCGACGGCGGGCGGTGGGGCCGGGAGCGGGGGCACCAACAACGGCGGGCAGCGGATCCAGCACGGAGGACGGCGGGCTCATGCGGCGGCAGCGGCACCGCCCTACGCAGATCCGCCGACAACGGTGGCGGGCTGGGGTTCGACTGGCGGCGAGCTAGGGTTCGCCAAGGTTTTTTCGATTTTTATTTTTTCACCGAATTTATTTTTGCATGCTACTGGTATAGGGGATCGCATGCGAAAATTGGATTTTTGCATGCGGTTGCGTCGGCCGCATGCAAAAAACTGATTTTCACATACCTTTTGATGCATGTGGTTGGGATTGGCCGCATGTAAAAATCACAAGAGCCGCATGCAAAAATTAGTTTTGTAGTAGTGTATGTTCAACCATTTAAATTCAATGTCCCATACATGAGAAAAAAATGTTTCAAGGTTGTGTATTTTGGCTAATACAATAAATCGATCTAGTACATACATATATACGTGTTTGCATGTGTTAAAAGAACGATTTTTGTTGATATTTTATTTGGTTGTATGCCTCCTGCATCAACATTATTAAAGTCGTACATCATAAAAAATCGATTAACTGACACATTGGTTAGTACCTAAAAAAATTACTTACTTACATAGACTGAAAAAGATAAATGAGAAGAATAAAACACCGCTAAATCCTACTATGTTTTACATATTAAACCTTGAGTTATAACTGTTGAAACATCATGAAATACTTACTGAAACATTTAAAAACCACTGCATGCAATATTAAAAAATTAACTAACAAAACATCATAAAAAGCTCGTTGAAACATTCAAGTTACACCATCTGTAACATTGAACAATAATCCTATGCAACATAAAAACTTAAAATGTGAAACATAGTCAAACCCGAGTTAAATTCACTCCACGTATGTGAAACATCGAATTTCACTTATTGTAACATAAATGTTTTTTCATTAGAATATAATCATGTGGCATATTGTTATAAAGATTTGATTACAACAAAGACAATGGTATAATCAAATCATCGATTGAACAATTAGTTCAGAAAAAAAATCATTTTAAATTCTGCTAAAGATGTTAATGTGTGCATTAACATTCATGCAGCCATATAGAACACCACTCTTGTGTGTAGAAATAATGGGACAGAATGCATGTACTGAGAGAGAATGGTGCATGCAGCTGCAATATAGTATGGGCATCCTATTTATAATTTTCTACTGGAAGTCCGAGTTGTAGTAGCCTCTGGGATGTTCGGCCTGGTAGGATTTGGCCTTGTTATTTGGGAAAAAATTATCAGTCTGAAGGTTTATTGGGTTGGGTACTGTTCATATAGGCCATTGGGTCATTGATTGATGGTTGATTGCAAGGCATTTCTTTTGGCCGTGTGAAAGATGGATTCACATGGAGACCAAGAGGGTTGCATCCAGTTGAACCTGATCAGGACTAAGACAATACTTGTGAACAAGTGATGTTGGATGGCTTTGCATGTTAGCTCGCTTGACTTGGCTAAGCTCATTTAGAATTGTTAACAAACTGAGCTAGAATTTTAGCTCGTTGGCTATAATGAGTCAGCTCACTAGCCAATTGCTAAGAATGCACAAAGTGAGTAGTGGCTTCCTCGAATTTCTTCTGCTTTTCGGTGAAAGAACTTCCTCAGGTTTGCTAGTGCTAACCCAGAATTATTTCATAGGCATCAGCCACAGAATTATCCTGATTTGTCATATCTTGAAGTGCGTACCAATGAATTTATTTGGCCTCAATGCATCGGCAAAACCAATCATAGTAAAACCATAATGCCTATAATAACATTTTTCGGTTGTTGAAAATATAAGCACATGTAGATTTATTTTATTCTATAAATAAATTATGACATTAAACCTATAATAACGTTTTTCGATTGTTGAAATATAAACACATGTAGATTTATTTTATTCTATAAATAAATTATGACATTAAACAGATAGATGAACATAACCATCTCATTCAATCTAGACATGTATATGAGAAAGTTACACACGAGCAAATCAAACATACAGAACATAATTGTGATGCACCGACGATTTTGATTCTGTTGTAGAAGAGGAATAGCTCAAAAGGGAACCGCATGTACAACGCGTAGTACTAGACGTTGATGATGATGCACAGCACCCGAACATAGAAGAGCCGTGCCGAACGAACAGCGAGCACCAACAGACGCCCAAACTTAGAGGAAGATGAGCCGTGGCGAATGAACAGCGAGCATCAACGAGCGGGATGAAGTAGACTATAGATTTGTTTTATAATTTTTTTTGTTTATATAGAGATATCAGGACGCGTGATCACGATGTCTATATGTGATCAGGTTGCCTATACGATCTCCATAACGCATAACCAAACCGCATGTCGCGTACGAGCCACTTGGCCCGTGCCCGAGACTGGCTCGACGAAGGCGAGCGAGCTTCCATGTTTCTCTAGTTCTCTCTACCATATATACCTCAAGTGGCTACAAGAACACTATCCCTTTTAAAGAAGATGATTCTATATGTTTACATGTCTATCTTTTCATGAGATTGATCTTTGTGATTTTCCTATGAATTATTCTCGAGATGAACTAAAGCCCATACTGTAGTTCGAACAAATAGTACGCGACAGCTGCCCTCGTCAAGGAGGAGGGCACGCTTGCTAGAGGTCCTCCCTCGGCGATGACCATCATGACCACTGCAACGCACATCCAAGGCATGGGGGGCAAACACAAAGCGTGCTGGCACCAATGCTATGGCCGACCGTTAGTGAGGAGGAACAATTCTTTTTACAAATTTTTGTTGTTTCAGCCTATTGTACGAATATTTTTTAGTTAGATAAAAATGTGTAGGTTGTTTCAGCCTATTGTACGAATATTTTTTAGTTAGATAAAAATGTGTAGGTTTTTTATGGTGTTTCATTTTTTTGTCTTTGGTATATTCGAATCTGTTGAGGTTTCAATTTCTCAAAATCGTTGTTTTATATGTTGTAGCAAAATGGTTCAGTGTGATTTCATTGTGTTTCACCATCAATTAATAGTTGAAAAAATTGATTTTTTACAAAACATATTTTGATAAAGGGTGAAACAGTGTTCGACTTTTAGAAAAAAATTGGGGTCCTAATAGATAGATTATTATACTCTCTCTCCACTGTTCACAGAGAGAACGTTCGCTTAAATATCGAAATCCTAACTCATTAGCTTTGTACTGATTTCGCCATAACTCAGATTACCTGTTGGCAATATATATCTTTGTACTGATTTTGGCCAGTCTGGCATGGCTACAGATTTGTGGACCTGAAGCCTCCAAGCTCGCCATCGCCGTGGCCCCCATCAGCAGCAGCTCCTGATCCTACTTCTACAGATACCGCTGCTGCAGGTTCATCGTCAGTGTTGAACTCCAGCGCCACCGGCACCCCCATCAGCGTTGATGAACCGAAGCAGCAGCAGAGGCCTCTTTCACCGTACACTAGGTACTTTACGTACGAATATTTAATTAATTGATGCCATTTCATTTTTGGTGTTGTCTATTAATGAATTGGTTAATTAATTTGTTGAATGCACGGTGCACCGTGGATGTAATGATTTGTTCTAAGATATGAGGAGCTCAAGCCACCCAGCTCGCCCTCACCGACGCCGCCATCAGCAGCTTCATCGGCTTCTGTTTCTGCTTCTCCTGATACACCTGCTGCTGCAACAGCTTCATCGGCGGCGTTGGACTCCAGCGCCAACGGCACTCCCATCACCGGCGATCAACAGAATCAGCAGCAGAGGCCTCTTTCACCATACACAAGGTATACGTACGTACTATACGACCATATATATACATACATATGTCCGTCTTTAATTTGTCCATTCTTGTACTAATTCGTTCGTTTTGTGAATGTATTATTCATTCAAGGTACCAGGAACTCAAGCCTCCAAGCTCCCCAACCCCATCTGCACCCAAACTATAGAAGCAAGATAGTTAGCAAGCTCATGATCCAGTTAATACATCCGAATCATGAGTTGCTGGGTGCATAACTGCCACAAAGCAACGATGAACCTCGACCACACAAAACTCGGTTTGCGACAATTTTAATGACACAAATGTAATCACTAAAGAGAAAAACAATTCATTCAGATTAATTAAGCTCATGATCCCAAGTTTATATCACACGGCTAATTCCAAAATAACATCAAGCACTTCATGCAGCTAGCATATATACATGTCCATTCAAGAAGAGTACGAACTTATGCCCAGACCTGATCCAACACCTTTCTTTACGGAGGGTTTACTAAATTACCAAGTCAAGGAACTTAAGAACTGGAATAGAAAAGGAATGGAATCAAAGGTAAAACAAAAACAAAAGAAATACAATTGATTTTTATCGAAAAACGCGGGTCAGGGGAAAAGGTTTTCCCCCTAGGAGCGTCGGCCTATTTCATGATCACACGGCCTAGTCCAGAAAAAAAATAATCAGATTTGAATAAAATTAAGGCACTCTGAACCTTAACCCATAACATCAAATTCCAGAAGCAAGAGCCATAATTTCTTCTTCCATGCATCAAATTCAGATGTGCATCTACCAAAAGCAAACACGCTGATGATCCATGGCGTTTTACGAATTGCGCCATCAATAATCATTGTACATAGGCACTCCTCAGAACGCCTTAAACGGATCAATAGAGCGACACAACTCGACTACTGCATCCAGAGGATGATGCATCAAACAGTTCAACATGTACACAATTAAAAACCCAGCTTCAACCTATTTAATTTCTTCCTTGCTGTGCTCTGGGCATAACTCATCAATAATAATCTCAATCGCCGAGGGATCAGTAAGCTCTTATCGAAGCAGTAAAAGAGGATAGTGACTATATAAATCTAGAGCGTGCACTGATGATCCAGCCAAATAGATAGCAGCATGTATGTCCAAGGAGATGTAGATTAGTAGTAGAATATTAAGGACGCATGCACACAGGACAGGACTCAGAGGAGACATAGTTTGGTAGAAAACATCAAGAGGTTGGTCTGCTCCATAAGGTATACCCACAGGAGACAAATTCATTAGTACAAAACACCTCATAAGGTATGCCCACAGGAGACAGATTCATTACTACAAAACACCTCAGCTCATGGGTGCCAATTTAAACCCTAAACCCTAAACCATAAACCCTAAACCCTAAACCCTAAAACCCTAAACCCTAACCCTAAACCCTAAACCCAAAACCCTAAACCCTAAACCCTAAACCCTAAAACCCTCAACAGAATGCGGTCGCTGCTCTCGCCCTCATCGACACCGTCATCGAAGTGGCACCCCCTGCGATAACACCGATTCTAGACAAAGTCAAGACTATCGTCGCAGCCACAGCCGCCGGCGCTCCCACAGGATCCACGCGGAGAGCTACCGAGTCCATCACCGAGACACCCGAGGGTAGCTGCCTACCACCGATGCGATCTAAAGACTATCGGAGACCCAAGCTCAGCAAGACACCCGCCAAGTCCAAAGACCCTCGTCATTACGTAGCATGGAAGCATCAAAATCAATCGGCCGACTCTCATGAGAGAGGTGTGAGCCCCTGGTTTTGTATACCGGGAACCCCATGTGTATTACAATACCATTCCCTGGATCAGTAGATGGTACACACATGGCACAGTTGTATATCTCAAGCTGACATGTCTTACAGGTCTTACAATATATTAATAATACAAGGGTAGCCCAAATGGAACCCGAATAGACCAAGCATGGTCGATAGCAACACAAAATACCAAAACAACTAAATGAAGTAGCGGAAGCGAAGCAGCGGCGGTCCATCTTATCCCACACGCATCGACTGGTGAACCTAGGTCCCTATTCCACCGTCCTCGGTAACTCCTTGCCAGCATAGCACATGTACAGGTCGACACCAACACCTTTCTAAAAGATGTAAATAAGCAAGAGTGAGTACCAACCGTACTCAGCAAGCCACCACTACAGAATGCATATAATGTTCATAGGGGTTCAAGGATGGCTTGGTTTATTTGCATAAAGCTAGTTTTCACAAATTATTTCACAAACCTATCCCACAACAGTTTTAACTGAAAACCACGTTAGTTGAAGTTATCATTAACCTGCGAGGGTTCATCCACCTTCCCCAAGCCTCGCTTGGTCCGGTTTACCCTCGCATCCAATTTCCACAATTTTAACCACTATGACCTTTTTGCATATCAGGCAAGGTCACACCTTCCACACCCATCATATTTTAAGCAATATTACAAATTGACGAGGCTAGTCAAGAGTAATACAAGTCCCGGCGCTCATTAACCGCGAGCACGGCTATTCGAATAGTTTAGTTTACTCACACTGCAGTGGATGTACGCTTTTAATCCCACACTCCGTGACTCACCCAACACATGAGACTTGTCACGGCCCGGTTTTTCAGTTACCCTCGCATGGCGGCACCCGCTCCAAGGACTATGAATCCCCATTGCACCCCCGGCGCCACATTCCTACCTCGAGCCGGTTGTGAGGGGAGTCCTGGCGCTCCCGAGATTGAAGGTTACATCATACATATATAAAGCTTGACGTCATTAAACCACACACTTCCACATTTCCATACCGATATCCAGAACCTACCATGTCTGGGGTGCCACCCCACGAGAATAACCTAGTCCACCGGGTCTAACCCCACTCAAGAAGTGTGGTCGTACTCGGTTCGTTTCCTGCTTAGCTTCTTGACTCGGTCCTTAACTGACCAGGGTCGGCGGCTTACCGTTCCCAGAACCACCCATATTCTATCCGTGCCGCCCCAGTCGAAATCACTTTTGTTTAATTAAGTTTTTGGGTTTTCACAAAGGTTTTCATGCTGTGGGTGGCGCTTATGTCTCCACCCGATCTCTATCAATCACTCCCATCGAGTGATCAGTGTAACCACATCCACATATCCCACATATGGAGTGTATAACGTCTATGTAAGCAGGGCTAAGCAGTGAGTAAATAATCACGCGTAAAGTAATATACTCAGGTAACAAAGGTGTGTAAATACATAAGGATAAACAATATCAAAGGTAAGGCTTTAAGCAAATGTAGGTACGCGTTTTATAATTAGCATGCAATTTTATTTGCAATCAACACATTTATAAAAATAGGATCAACATGTTCGAGGAAGGGGGCGTAGTGACTTGCCTTGCTCATTGGGGGTTCGTTTCAATTGGCTCAGTTTCCTCCTCGCAGATGTACCCTGTCCGGTTGAATACTAACGTCACAAACTACTCGCTAACACAAAAAGAGCCAAAAATTCTAGAACAATCAAAAATAACCAAACTAGTGCCATTGCGTAGATCTTGATTTTAGAAAGATTTTGACGAAAGTTTCGTTCAAATCCGACTTAAAACGAGGGAGATATGGAATTCGAAAGATTGAAAAAGTTTTAAAACAAAGAAAAGGGAAAGGTCTGACGGGTGGAACTGCCCTTAACTCCTCACGTACAGGTTTTGTTTTTAAAAGAGTGTGCGCATGGTGAGGTGAAGGGCTTGGGCGAGCTACAAGCATGCATGCATATGCAACACACGGCTAGCTAGCTGCATGCATGTGAGCTGCTTGCATGCATGCACACGTACAGCCAGCTAGCTGTGTGGCGCATGCATGGCCGGCGGCACAGCGGTGATCGCTGGGAGGGCAACCGCGTAGGGAACGGGTACGGTGTTGCGCCTCACAACGTTACCGTGCCGCGGCAACAACGGCGGTAAGGAAACAAAAGCAAGAGGAAGAGCAGGAGAGGAGCTCACCTTGCGGCAGCCGGGTAGCGGCACACCGAGCGGCGGTCCTTACACGAAACTACGGTCGTCGATGTACAGCCTGGGGACAGTCGGCCCGCGGATCATCCTCGCACACACGTGTTCGATCGGTGGCAACAAACGAACACACAGCGTTAAGGAATAAATGTTAGCGGGTTAGTGCAGGTTAGGGGTTAGGGGTTAGCGAGTTAGAGGTCAGCGGGTTAGTGAGTTAGAAGTCAGCGGGTTAGTGAGTCAATGGGTCAAATGTTAGATGTTAGAGGTTAGCCGTTCAATAAGTTAGTCGTTCTCAGGGTTCAGATGACGGCGCGGCGCACGGCGACGTCGTTGCCGGAAGTAGTACCGGGGAGGAGCATTAGATGTTATCTTTTTATTATTTAACCCAACAGGAATGAATGGCTTGGGGAGGCAAGATGGACTTCAATAGAGGGGATTGGGGCGTAGAGGGATATATGTTAGACTTTGGTGAGGAGGATGGCTTGTTGGTGGACTTCGGCCCGAAGAACAAGAGGGATGTAACTTGGACTTGTGGATAGGTTGTAAGGCTGTTTGGCCCAATGAGGTAGGGGGAGGCGTTGTAGACTTCTTGGCGGACTTTATGGGCTTCGGCCCGACAAAGAAGAGGGATGCGATATGGACTTTTGTAAAAGATTTCATGGACTCGGCCCGATGAAAGAAGAGGGAGGTCTTATAGACTTCCTAGTTGGGTAGCCCAAAGAAGAGGGACCTGATTTAAACTTCTTCAAAGTTTGGGGGCCACGGAGAGAGGGAAAGGGATGGGTCCCACTGGTGGGTCCCACCTCTCTCTTTCTTTTCTTTTTCTTCTTTGATGTAACACCCCGGCCCAAGGCATAATGGGATTGATAGGATACTCATGCCAACAAGTTGCAACTTTTTTTCCGGAAGCCCATCTCCAAAGAACTCTAAAGTTAAGCGTGCTTGGCCTGGAGAAATCTAGGGATGGGTGACCGACCGGGAAGTCTTTCCCGGGTGCGCATGAGTGAGGACAAAGTGCGCAGAAAAGACTGGTGTTGGTTTGTGAGGGCAGTCTATGTCCTATTTAAGCTGCTAGGTGTAAGCGGGCTCGGCCTCGTGGAGGCGGGACGTTACAAGAGGTCACGGCCGGCCACCCGTCCACGATCGGGTTCGTTATGGCAATTACTCCAACTACCAGAGCAGCTCTCGAAGGCCCCCGCCGAGTGACTTGAGGAAGGTACTTGACCGTTGCTCTCACCGATTCAGCTAGGAACTGGCTCACAAGCTTACCAAGAAGTTCGATCGATTCGTGGAGCGAGCTTCGGGACTACTTTCTCGCCAATTTCTAGGGCACCTTCGAAAGGCCCGGGACCCACTTCGATCTCTACAACGTGATTCAGAAGCCCGATGAGTCATTAAAAGACTACATTTGGCATTTTTCAGAGAAGCGAAACAAGATCCCCGACATCACTGACGATGTCATCATAGCCGCATTCAAGAAAGGCGTCCGTGACGAGTTGCTGATCGGCAAATTCGGGCGTAAGCCTCCGAGGACGGTCAAGAAGATGTTTGAGACAGCCAACTCCTACGCAAAATTGGACGATGCAATTAAAGCCTCGTGGCAGGACAAGCATGACAAGCAATCCAGAAGTAACTGGCGCCCCAAGAAGGACAACGACAACAGCAATAACGGCCAAAAAGATCATAACCGTAAGCCCGAGGATCTGGTCGCCACAACGTCTAACTACCAACAATAGCATCCCCGAGTCGCTGCCTACGACAAGATCATGAACGCCCAATGCACTCATCACCCGAATCACAAGCACGCGGCCAAAGATTGTTTCATCTACAAATAGTTCGCCGAACAATATGCAAGTCAATTAGACCAGAAGCCATCAGATGGAGCCGACACTTCAGGAACAAGAGGGACGACCCAGCTGGTGGCTCAGAGCCTTTCCAAGATCACAGGGCTAAGTTAAACCACATTTTTGGAGGACCGTTAGCGTATGAGTCAAAGAGGAAGCAGAAGCTGATCGATAGAGAAATCAATGCCGTACAACCTGAAGTCCCACGTTACATACGATGGTCGGAGGTGGCTATCATGTTCAACCGCTCGGATCACCCTGACCGAGTGGTTCACCCGGGGCAATATCCCCTGGTACTAGACCCGGTGGTTCGCAACGTCAAGCTCAAGCATGTCCTCATCGACGGCGGTAGCGCCCTCAACATCCTTTTCGCCAAGACTCTGGATGAGATGCAAATCCCAAGATCATAATTGAAGCCGAGTTCAGCCCCTTTTCACGGAGTCATCCCAGGGCTGTCATCTACGCCACTCAGGCAAATCACCCTTCCGGTCACCTTCGGCACTCGGGAAAACTTCCGGACAAAGAACATCAGCTTTGAGGTTGACGACTTCGAAGCAGCTTATCATGCAACCATCAGAAGACCTGCGCTCGCCAAGTTCATGGCGGTACCTCACTACACCTACCTCATGATGAAGATGCCCGGCCCCACTTGAGTCATCTCTTTGCGCAGCGACAAGAAAAGTTGCGACATGGCCCAAACTCGTGAGAGATTACTCGGCCAACAAGAGATCCGACTGGCTGCATCAACATCAGGCGAAGGCGAGATCCCAGCAAAGAAGATAGCCAAGTCGGGAGAAGGCAACGCCAAGACAAAAAAGATTCCCCTTGATCCCTCTAATCCTTTCAAAACTGCTGTAATAGACACTGAGTTAGATCCCAAATAGGAAAGCGCGCTCGTCACCTTTCTACAAAACAATAAAGATATATTTGCTTGGAAACTGTCTGATATGCTGGTATCCCTAAAGAGGTGATCAAGCACTCATTAAATGTTAAAGGGTTTAGGGTTTAGGGTTTAGGGTTTTTAGGGTTTAGGGTTTAGGGTTTAGGGTGTAGGGTTTTTAGGGTTTAGGGTTTAGAGTTAGGGTTTAGGGTTTAGGGTTTAGGGTTTAGGGTTTAGGGTTTAGGGTTTAGGGTTAGGGTTGGGTTTAGGGTTTAGGGTTTAGGGTTTAGGGTTTAGGGTTTAGGGTTTAGGGTTTAGGGTTTAGGGTTTAGGGTTTAGGGTTTAGGGTTTAGGGTTTAGGGTTTAGGGTTTAGGGTTTAGGGTTTAGGGTTTAGGGTTTAGGGTTTAGGGTTTAGGGTTTAGGGTTTAGGGTTTAGGGTTTAGGGTTTAGGGTTTAGGGTTTAGGGTTTAGGGTTTAGGGTTTAGGGTTTAGGGTTTAGGGTTTAGGGTTTAGGGTTTAGGGTTTAGGGTTTAGGGTTTAGGGTTTAGGGTTTAGGGTTTAGGGTTTAGGGTTTAGGGTTTAGGGTTTAGGGTTTAGGGTTTAGGGTTTAGGGTTTAGGGTTTAGGGTTTAGGGTTTAGGGTTTAGGGTTTAGGGTTTAGGGTTTAGGGTTTAGGGTTTAGGGTTTAGGGTTTAGGGTTTAGGGTTTAGGGTTTAGGGTTTAGGGTTTAGGGTTTAGGGTTTAGGGTTTAGGGTTTAGGGTTTAGGGTTTAGGGTTTAGGGTTTAGGGTTTAGGGTTTAGGGTTTAGGGTTTAGGGTTTAGGGTTTAGGGTTTAGGGTTTAGGGTTTAGGGTTTAGGGTTTAGGGTTTAGGGTTTAGGGTTTAGGGTTTAGGGTTTAGGGTTTAGGGTTTAGGGTTTAGGGTTTAGGGTTTAGGGTTTAGGGTTTAGGGTTTAGGGTTTAGGGTTTAGGGTTTAGGGTTTAGGGTTTAGGGTTTAGGGTTTAGGGTTTAGGGTTTAGGGTTTAGGGTTTAGGGTTTAGGGTTTAGGGTTTAGGGTTTAGGGTTTAGGGTTTAGGGTTTAGGGTTTAGGGTTTAGGGTTTAGGGTTTAGGGTTTAGGGTTTAGGGTTTAGGGTTTAGGGTTTAGGGTTTAGGGTTTAGGGTTTAGGGTTTAGGGTTTAGGGTTTAGGGTTTAGGGTTTAGGGTTTAGGGTTTAGGGTTTAGGGTTTAGGGTTTAGGGTTTAGGGTTTAGGGTTTAGGGTTTAGGGTTTAGGGTTTAGGGTTTAGGGTTTAGGGTTTAGGGTTTAGGGTTTAGGGTTTAGGGTTTAGGGTTTAGGGTTTAGGGTTTAGGGTTTAGGGTTTAGGGTTTAGGNCATGCTTAGGCTTCTCTTAATTTTGGGTATCCAGGGGTTGTCTTCTCCTTAGGAAAAATTATCATTCAATCTCGAGGTAGCTCATCTCGACGAATGGTTTTTGTGAGAAGGCGCATCGGCCTGAGTGTGAACACAGATAATCCTTTCTGAACAATGGAGTCATGACGGGCAAAAGGTTCCAATACTTTTCATCCAATTCCTCCTTACAACGCAGTACAGGGTAATACATCTTTGGGGAGGAAAGAGGGAGCTGCTACTACTGGATAAGGTATTTCCCGACAAGGGTCTACACACGAAGCTTGCTCACGGCGAGGGTGGAGGCGAGAGTGGATCGAACTCCAGCGGAGGCTTCCTGCGAATTCTGGTTAACTTGTGGCCTTGGATGCGGCGAACTATCTCAGATGCTTGCAAGAGTTGTATGGTAGTGCACTCCAGAGATAAGCGCTGGTAGCGGGCTTCTAGATCGGCATACCGATCTCGAAGTTCATCCAGTTCTTCGAGGGCCTGCTCATAGGCGTTCTCAGTGGTGCAGGCTAGCTTGGAGAGGAGAGTGCACCTGCTCCCTTCGAGTTGTCCAGTCGAGCGGAGGCGGCACCGGTTGTCGTCTTCTTCGCGATAGGGGTGGAGACCAAAGCTGTCGGCTACACCCAAGGGGATGCAAATCTTGCAAAGCCGTAGGAGGGCCTCACGAAACACATCCTTGATGGCAGCTTCAGAGGTGATTCGAGGATGGCGAGTCTGGAAAGCGACCACTTCATCTCCTTGGAAGTGGAGGAAGACTTTCACCTTCCAGCTCTTCTGGGATCCCTGGACGATTTGCTCGCCACAGTAGACGGGCTCCTCAAAGAAATCGAGTTGCCGGAGTAGGTGGCCTAGTTGTTCGGCATACCCGTTAGGGTTTTCCATGGCATGCCCCTCCATGGTTACGGGTGGGTTTTCCATGGGCTTGGGTCTCTGGCTAGCTTCGACCAAAAGAAGGGTGCCCTTTATCGTGGTTGCTTGGGGTTCCTTTTGTAGGCACCATCTTTCGGTGGCTCCTGTTATGGGGTCAGCATCTCCAGTGTTTGTGCTTCTCACGGTAAGTCCTGTTCCACTTACTGGTGGTGGGCAGTATCTTGTCATGTATTCCCGAGGACTGGTGGTCATGGTTCTTGTCAGCCTTGGTTTGACGGGTCTTAAGGCGATTACATGCCCATAAAACTGGATTATCTTATGGCTGGGCATTTTGCTGCAGAGTCAGTCCTTAGAGTGTCCAATGAAATTTTCTTGTTCTTCCTGTCATGGGCATGGCTACTTCGGGTCCTTAATGAGTCGTCTGGGGCCGCTTGTTGATGAGGGCTTGAATATTGATTTTATTATTAGTTCATCGCCGTACTTACATCGCTTCCTGCTCGGGTAACGGGGGTCGCTTCTTTCTGTTAGGTGTGCTTATTAACCAAAACTTGGAATAACCCATACTGACAACAATGGGCTTCCCAGAGGAAGGCATGATGATCTAGCTACGAACAAAATGTTCAGCTGCAAACCATGAACTTATGACGGACCAACGGTTTCATTCCATTCATAACAGGATACAGGGGTACAACTCCAGGGGTAGGGTACAATTTAAGGGAAAGGGAAAAGGAACTACTACGCTTAACAGTGCAAAGTCTAATAGAGGTTTGCACACCTAACGGTACTCATGGCGATGGCGCAGGGGAGACTAGATCCATCCCTAGGGGGGGCTTCTCGCGTTTCCTGCTCATCTCACCGGCTTTCATCATACTGGCCGCCACATTCGCCTGTGCAAGCAGTGCAGAGGTGTTCCTGTGGGTCAGCCGCTGGTAACGGGCTTCCAGGTCTGTGTATTGGTCTCGAAGCTCGTCCAGCTCCTCGAGTGCCTGCTCATAGGCATTCTCGACAGTGCAGGCTAACTCGGAGAGGAGAGCGCACCGGGTTCCTTGGTCCTGTCTGGTCACGCGGAGGTGGTACCGGTTGTCTTCTTCGGTGCGGAATGGGTGCAAGCCATATTCATTGACTATACCCAAAGGGGCGGAGATCTTGCAAAACCGATAGAGGGTTTCACGAAGCACATCCTGGAAGACAGCTTCAGGGGTGATCCGGGGATGACGTGTCTGGAAGGAGATCGCCGTTCCTTCTCCTTCTCCCTGAAAGGAAAGAAAGATCTTCACCTTCCAGTACTTCCGGGATCCTCGGACGATCTGCTCACTATGGTAGATGGGTTCAGTGAAACCACCTAGCTGCCGAAGTATGCACTCGAGCTGTTTGGCATATGCATTGGGGTTGTCCTGAGGTGGACAATCTGTGGTTACCATGGGGTCACTGTGAGGGGGGTTCTCTGTGGTTGCCATGGGGTTGTTCTGAGGGAGACTCCCTGTGGTTACCATGGGGTCTGCCATGGGGCTAGGGGTTTTTTTTTCTGGCTAGCTTGGTTCAAAAGAAGGGAGAGGAGTGATGCATTTCCTTGGGGTAGCCTGGGGCTCTCTTTATAGGCATCGACCACTGGGCTACTGTGATGGGGTCAACAACTCCAGTGCTCGGGTGTCCCGGGGGTGGCCTGTTCCAATTACTGGCGACGAGCAGTATGCTACTGTGGATCCTGTCAATCGAGGCTCTTGTTGTGTTCCTGTGGGTGCTGTTGGAATACGACGGTTCCCGGGTCTTTCGGAGTCCTTGGTCGGTACTGTTTGGGTCGCCGTCCTTGTGGTCGAAGCTTTCGGCTGAGGTCGCACTCCTATCTTCGTAGGTTGCCGAATTCCCAAGTGGTTTTGTTGTGGTCGGCTTACTGTGGCTGTACCGGGTGGGGTCTTAACTTAACACTTGTCGATTCTAATTGTACTCATGTTGGTAATTATCCTTCATCCTGACAACACCGGTATTTGGAAGATTAGGGAGGAATGAGAAAGTCCATCGGAAAGAAATAGAGTTATCTAAGAAAGGGCTGCTTAATGGGAAGTTTTAATTGTTCGGGTGATGTGTATCATATACTTGGTGAGCACACAAGGGAGGGGGGGTGAGTAGTTAACTGCCTAAGAGCTACTACACAACAAGAAAATCAATGCACAAAAC
>BDMV01000005.1:40757909-40944619 GCA_008326285.1 Oryza officinalis
ATCTTTAGTCCCGGTTGGTGCCACCAACCGGGACTAAATATGTTTTCCCGCTCGGCCAAATTTTCTTTTTGTCCCGGCTATGTTTAACAACCGGGACTAAAGATTGAAACAGTGCACATGTAAGTGTTAGTATTAAAATATATAATGCCATATTACCTATTTAAATAGTTTTAAATTATTATTAAATATAAATAATCACATATAGACCAATTTAAATACTATTTGAATAGTATTAAAATATCTAATACCATATTACCTATTTAAATAGTTTTAAATTATTATTAAATATAAATAATCACATATAAATAACATATGATGTTTCAATTTGATATTACATTCCAATAATTGATATTACTATCTAATACTATATTACCTATTTAAATAGTTCAAAATTGATAAGCCTACATCCCACTACATCTGGGTTCCCCCTTCCTATGAACCTTGAGTCAGAGGTCTTACCTTGAGTCAATAGGTAGGGTCAACTATACCAAAGTGTAAGGGCCACTATCTAAGCTATTAGTGGGCTGGTTTGAACTATTGATTTACTGAATCGAGTGAAGCTGTGTTGCGTAACAAGACTATAGGTCACCAAGGCCTATAAGTACAAGTGGTCGCCCTAACGGTCACTCTCAAACTCACTACTTGAGTGACTTTTGTCACTTAGCTTCTTTAATAGGGCTTGCCAAAGAACCCCTCTAGGGCCTGTGAGCCCCTGGTTTTGTATACCGGGAACCCCATGTGTATTACAATACCATTCCCTGGATCAGTAGATGGTACACACATGGCACAGTTGTATATCTCAAGCTGACATCGTCTTACAGGTCTTACAATATATTAATAATACAAGGGTAGCCCAAATGGAACCCGAATAGACCAAGCATGGTCGATAGCAACACAAAATACCAAAACAACTAAATGAAGTAGCGGAAGCGAAGCAGCGGCGGTCCATCTTATCCCACACGCATCGACTGGTGAACCTAGGTCCCTATTCCACCGTCCTCGGTAACTCCTTGCCAGCATAGCACATGTACAGGTCGACACCAACACCTTTCTAAAAGATGTAAATAAGCAAGAGTGAGTACCAACCGTACTCAGCAAGCCACCACTACAGAATGCATATAATGTTCATAGGGGTTCAAGGATGGCTTGGTTTATTTGCATAAAGCTAGTTTTCACAAATTATTTCACAAACCTATGCCACAACAGTTTTAACTGAAAACCACGTTAAGTTGAAGTTATCATTAACCTGCGAGGGTTCATCCACCTTCCCCAAGCCTCGCTTGGTCCGGTTTACCCTCGCATCCAATTTCCACAATTTTAACCACTATGACCTTTTTGCACATCAGGCAAGGTCACACCTTCCACACCCATCATATTTTAAGCAATATTACAAATTGACGAGGCTAGTCAAGAGTAATGCAAGTCCCGGCGCTCATTAACCGCGAGCACGGCTATTCGAATAGTTTAGTTTACTCACACTGCAGTGGATGTACGCTTTTAATCCCACACTCCGTGACTCACCCAACACATGAGACTTGTCACGGCCCGGTTTTTCAGTTACCCTCGCATGGCGGCACCCGCTCCAAGGACTATGAATCCCCATTGCACCCCCGGCGCCACATTCCTACCTCGAGCCGGTTGTGAGGGGAGTCCTGGCGCTCCCGAGATTGAAGGTTACATCATACATATATAAAGCTTGACGTCATTAAACCACACACTTCCACATTTCCATACCGATATCCAGAACCTACCATGTCTGGGGTGCCACCCCACGAGAATAACCTAGTCCACCGGGTCTAACCCCACTCAAGAAGTGTGGTCGTACTCGGTTCGTTTCCTGCTTAGCTTCTTGACTCGGTCCTTAACTGACCAGGGTCGGCGGCTTACCGTTCCCAGAACCACCCATATTCTATCCGTGCCGCCCCAGTCGAAATCACTTTTGTTTAATTAAGTTTTTGGGTTTTCACAAAGGTTTTCATGCTGTGGGTGGCGCTTATGTCTCCACCCGATCTCTATCAATCACTCCCATCGAGTGATCAGTGTAACCACATCCACATATCCCACATATGGAGTGTATAACGTCTATGTAAGCAGGGCTAAGCAGTGAGTAAATAATCACGCGTAAAGTAATATACTCAGGTAACAAAGGTGTGTAAATACATAAGGATAAACAATATCAAAGGTAAGGCTTTAAGCAAATGTGGGTACGCGTTTTATAATTAGCATGCAATTTTATTTGCAATCAACACATTTATAAAAATAGGATCAACATGTTCGAGGAAGGGGGCGTAGTGACTTGCCTTGCTCAATTGGGGGTTCGTTCTCGATTAGCTCAGTTTCCTCCTCGCAGATGTACCCTGTCCGGTTGAATACTAACGTCACAAACTACTCGCTAACACAAAAGAGCCAAAAATTCTAGAACAATCAAAAATAACCAAACTAGTGCCATTGCGTAGATCTTGATTTTAGAAAGATTTTGACGAAAGTTTCGTTCAAATCCGACTTAAAACGAGGGAGATATGGAATTCGAAAGATTGAAAAAGTTTTAAAACAAAGAAAAGGGAAAGGTCTGACGGGTGGAACTGCCCTTAACTCCTCACGTACAGGTTTTGTTTTTAAAAGAGTGTGCGCATGGTGAGGTGAAGGGCTTGGGCGAGCTACAAGCATGCATGCATATGCATACACACGGCTAGCTAGCTGCATGCATGTGAGCTGCTTGCATGCATGCACACGTACAGCCAGCTAGCTGTGTGGCGCATGCATGGCCGGCGGCACAGCGGTGATCGCTGTGGAGGGCAACCGCGTAGGGAACGGGTACGGTGTTGCGCCTCACAACGTTACCGTGCCGCGGCAACAACGGCGGTAAGGAAACAAAAGCAAGAGGAAGAGCAGGAGAGGAGCTCACCTTGCGGCAGCCGGGTAGCGGCACACCGAGCGGCGGTCCTTACACGAAACTACGGTCGTCGATGTACAGCCTGGGGACAGTCGGCCCGCGGATCATCCTCGCACACTACGTGTTCGATCGGTGGCAACAAACGAACACACAGCGTTAAGGAATAAATGTTAGCGGGTTAGTGCAGGTTAGGGGTTAGGGGTTAGCGAGTTAGAGGTCAGCGGGTTAGTGAGTTAGAGGTCAGCGGGTTAGTGAGTTAGAAGTCAGCGGGTTAGTGAGTCAATGGGTCAAATGTTAGATGTTAGAGGTTAGCCGTTCAATAAGTTAGTCGTTCTCAGGGTTCAGATGACGGCGCGGCGCACGGCGACGTCGTTGCCGGAAGTAGTACCGGGGAGGAGCATTAGATGTTATCTTTTTATTATTTAACCCAACAGGAATGAATGGCTTGGGGAGGCAAGATGGACTTCAATAGAGGGGATTGGGCGCGTAGAGGGATATATGTTAGACTTTGGTGAGGAGGATGGCTTGTTGGTGGACTTCGGCCCGAAGAACAAGAGGGATGTAACTTGGACTTGTGGATAGGTTGTAAGGCTGTTTGGCCCAATGAGGTAGGGGGAGGCGTTGTAGACTTCTTGGCGGACTTTATGGGCTTCGGCCCGACAAAGAAGAGGGATGCGATATGGACTTTTGTAAAAGATTTCATGGACTCGGCCCGATGGAAGAAGAGGGAGGTCTTATAGACTTCCTAGTTGGGTAGCCCAAAGAAGAGGGACCTGATTTAAACTTCTTCAAAGTTTGGGGGCCACGGAGAGAGAGAAAGGGATGGGTCCCACTGGTGGGTCCCACCTCTCTCTTTCTTTTCTTCTTTTTTTTTCTTTCTTCTTTCTCCTCTCCTTATCCTTTCCTTCTCTTTCCTTCTTCCTTTCTCTCTCTCTCCTTTCTCTTCTCTGCTGCTGCTTCCTGGGGAGAGGAGGGTGCCGCGGGAGGGGGCGACGGCTGGGGAAGGCGGCCGCCGGGCGACGGCGCGGCACGGCCGGCGGAACGGCGCCGGCGTGCGGGGTGGCCGTCAGGCGGCGTGCGCGGCAGGGCAGCGCGGCTTGCGCGCGCTCGGCGGGTGGCGCGGCGGCTGGGAGCGGCGGCGCCGGCTCGATGCGGCAGAGCGGCGTCGACGGCTGGGAGCGGCGGCGCCGGCTCGGGGCGGCAGAGCGGCGTCGGCGGCTGGGAGCGGCGGCGCCGGCTCGGGGCGGCAGCGCGTTGGCGCGGCGCGACGCGCTGGCGGCGCGGCCGGGGACGGCGCGCAGCGGCGGCGCGATGGCAGGGAGTGGCGTCGGCCGGGCAGGTGGAGGTGCGCACGTCGCGGTAGAGGCGGCGCTGGCCGAGGTGGAGGGGCGGCGCGGCTTGCGCGCGGGCCGGCCACGGCGTCGGCCGAGCAGCGACGCACCGAGGCTCGGCTCGGCCTGGGCGATGGCCGGGCTGAGCGTTCGGCCAGGTGGAGGTGGCGCGTGACGCAGAGCTGCAGTGCACGGCAAAGAAGGCGGCCGATCGAACGACAACGGTGTTCGGCCCGTCGGTGTGATAGCGACAGTGAGCGAAAAAGGGCGGCTTTTATAGCCGTCGCAGCCGGCGGATGGCGACAAGGGCGGCTCGGCCGAGCGGGGCCGACGGTCCTATTGGGCGTTCGCAGAGCGAGGATGGGGCTGTTGCAGGACGGCGTGTGGACGCGGCGTACGCGTTCGGTGTGGACCGCTGCCTCTGCGCTTGCTTGCATGGTGTAGTGGTGCACGGGAAGCACGACCATGCTTGCATGGAGAGGAATGGGATGAGGGACAAAGCTTGTCGCTGTTTCCCGTCTCCCTTCACAGTGTCTCATTATTGCTGCCTTGTGTGTTGGAAGAAAAAGGAGTTTGGCTTGTTGTTGTTCTGTGTATACAGGGAGGTAGATGAGTATTTTGGCTTGCAATGAATGGAGTGAGTAGAAAGCAAAATAATTTAGAACTGGTAAAAATTGGACGAGCGATTTAGGACGCATTTCGGATTCCAAAATCCAAACACGAAGATTTTATTTGGAGAAAAGATGACTGGAGGAAAAACTCGGCTTCTGCAGGTTCCATCGGTTCACGATTAAATTCGACGAGAGAAATGGCCGTCGAATTTTGATATGTATCTGCACAAAAATTATTTGTTGGCGGTAGGATTCCGGAACAAATATTGCTAGGATCTCCGGATGGAAGGAAAATTATTTGGAAAGATATTTTGGAGGGAAGAGAAGTGTGAGTCTACAAGGAAATAATTAATTGGGATCTTTGGCACAGATTCTAGACACACACAAATAAACAATTAACAAGCAAACTAAAATTATGCCTAGGACTAGACTTTGTCTGAGGAGGTCATATCTTTGAAAATAGCCTATTAGGAATTTATATTTCGCAATTAAGGTTTCTAGTAAATACTTTACCAATAGACATTATTTTGCAAATAATTTACAAAAGCTTATCACTCTATATAAAGGTTCATAGAAAATAATCAAAGCTATTTCTTTAGTGGAACAGTATTTGTTTTAATAAATTATCCCTTAATGGGTTTTATCCAAAATGGTGATACATTTAGATATATAGCTTTATTTATAAAGTAAATATGCTCGAGGGTTNCAAAATTGTAAAGGGACTGTATAAATGGACATTTAATTTTGAGTTTGAATTACAATTGGACTGTTAAATGAGCTCTTGAATTTAATCTGGCATTTAGATGGGCAAGGATCAGACTTAGAGATTTCTCCGAATTTAATCGGATGGATGGACCGCGTTACCAAATCAACGTTCGATATACGAATTCATCGGTAGTCCTAGGATTCTGAGGAAGGGACTAAATTAGGGAATTTTGAATAAAATGATTTATGAGGAAAAAGAATTCGAACAGAGAAAATTTCGATTAAACAGAGTTGGGTTTAATATTCAATTGTGGTAGTCGAGGATGTCAAGGAGGGACGTGACATTTTGATAATTGACAATAGCTCTCGAGACTTTGATTAGAGAACCGCAATTACCAGAATAGATGGATGGTCGAGAAGGCAAAGGAGGGATATTGCCCCGAGAGGTGTTCAATTCAGGAAGAGGATCGATTTACGAAATTCGAACACTAAGGAATTCAATGCATGACAAGAATTTAGGTTCTCAAGGATGGATTTAATCGAGATCTTTGGCACAGATTCTAGACACACACAAATAAACAATTAACAAGCAAACTAAAATTATGCTTAGGACTAGACTTTGTCTGAGGAGGTCATATCTTTGAAAATAGCCTATTAGGAATTTATATTTCGCAATTAAGGTTTCTAGTAAATACTTTACCAATAGACATTATTTTGCAAATAATTTACAAAAGCTTATCACTCTATATAAAGGTTCATAGAAAATAATCAAAGCTATTTCTGTAGTGGAACAATATTTGTTTTAATAAACTATCCCTTAATGGGTTTTATCCAAAATGGTGATACATATAGATATATAGCTTTATTTATAAAGTAAATATGCCCGAGGGTTTTTGTTTTTCGAAAATAATTGGCATATGCAAATCATAGCTCCTTGAATAAATAATATTTGAAATCAAATACCGACGTATCCTCAGATGTTCGTCTATTAGCCCACGTGTAAACGAAAAACGACAGATCGAATTGAGTTAGTTCAGACATGAATGTATTTTGAAAGAGATTTTTGGTTATTCTGAATTTTTAATTCCGTATTCCGAAGTCGAAATATTCGGGATGTTACAACCAGCGTGGTGAGCGCGTCGAAGCCTAGGAGATTCGGTGGCCGGCATTTGGTTAGCTTGAGAGTCTTTAGCCGGGAGCCATGGGGATCGTCGCTGATGCGACCATCGGGGAATCTGTTGGCCATCTCCAACGGCCGCGACGATGACGACGTCACGGGAGCGGCGGCGACGTCGAGGTGCTCGACGCCCCACGCATCGACGGCCGTGGTGATCAAGCGGTTGATGTGGTTCGAGCTGTTGGTGTCGATGAACTCCACCGTGAGCCTGTCGACGCGCCGGCGCGGTGTCGTCGACGACGACGATGAGAGCTCCTTCATGCAGGCGTCCATGGCGCGCATGGCGCGGCGCTCGTACCGTCTGATGACGGTGTCGTACTTCTTGCCGTAGTCGTACACCCAGAACGATCTCTTGGCCTCGTCGCGCCGGCGAAGCTCTAGGTAGTAGTCGCGCGACAGGATGTCGGCGACCTTCAGATCGAGGCTGGGCAGCTCGCGCGTGAGACCAGCCCAGCGCTTGCTGAGCACACCGGTGCCGAGCGCGGTGCGGACGTCGAGGCGGCGCAAGATTTGGCGGAGCACATCGTCTGGGAGATCGCTGATGTTGCAGTCGTCGTCGGAGACCGCGCCCAGCCGCGGGCTCCGTACGCTGTTCATCATCTCGCTTGGATGGGAACAGTGATGAGTTGATGGATCGAGCAGTGATGACTGATGAGCGGTATGCGGGCTCGCAGGTCCTGATTAAATAGAGCCCCGCGTCACGGAAACTGTCCGGGATTCCGAATCGGAACCGGACAATTTTTTCGCGGCAAGCCGGATACGCATCAGAGTCGGTATAGCAAAGCAGACATTTCGCTGTTTAGGAAGATCGCACTCGCGAGAAAAAGTCTTCGGAAGAGTTTTGAAGAAGCAAGGCAAGTCACACATGCCTCCTTGAGCATATTTAACCTAGTTTATGAAATATTTTACTGTTTACATATAAAATTGCATGTTTTGCTAATTACACATTAATAGGGTTTACCGATCTGCTCGCTTGTGCCTTATTTACTTGATATCCATCCTTTATCAAACTTGGGTGATAATTTGACTAGCTTGTGTCACTTACATTGACCTTGCTAGAATTATATTAAGCTTAGCCATACTTAATTACCACTAGCTCACTTAATGGGATAATGACACTATCTACTCTTAGCATCTTGTTGAGTTGCGAGCTAAAATTAATTTATATGCTACATAAGAAACTTTTAATAACTAAAATTAATTTTTATGTCATATCTAAAAGTAAATTTATCGCAAATAATATAATGCATAACTAACTCATAAATATAATAGTCCCATCTAACAATTCTACACATATCAATCTATACGTTTTTTCATAGCAAAGGGAAAAATGGACTTTTTCTTAAGAATTTAACGTTCAACTAACGATCAGCTAGCGGAAAAGGCATGAAAGAGATCCAAACTAAAATTCAAGGGTATGTAAGAAAATGACCGAAACAACGAATGTGCATCCCTAAGTGCCTTCACCCATTATGACGCACAAGCATTTTGCTAGTTTTTCTATTAACTAAATAAGCCATTGACAAAAACTGAATGACTGGCTAGCGCAGTATTGTGTTTGTCTTTTAGGTAAATGATGAGAGAATTTCCTGTGTATCCCAGAAAGTTTACCTAATTCCTTCTACGCCCCTGAATTATGCTCAATTCCTTACATACCCCTGAATTTTAGTTTAAATCCCTTCCATGCCCTTTTCGCTAGTTGACTGTTAAATTCTTATGAAAAAGTTTATTTTGCCCTTTTCTATGAAGAAACATAATAAATTAATGAAGTATATTGTTAGAGTATAGAAATTTATTGGATGGGACTATTATATTTATGAGTTTGTTTTGCACCATATTATTTACGACATATTTACTTTTAGATATGATATAAAAAAATTACTTATTTATTAGTTATTAAAAGTTGGTTTATGCAGTATATTTGTTTTGATAGTAATACAACAGATTTGTTGTATAAGACAAATCTATTTATATGCTACATAAGCAACTTTTAATAACTAAAATTAATTTTTTATGTCATATCTAAAAGTAAATTTATCGCAAATAATATAGTGCATAACTAACTCATAAATATAGTCCCATCTAACAATTCTACACGTATCAATCTATACGTTTTTTCATAGCAAAGGACAAAATGGTTTTTTCATAAGAATTTAACGGTCAACTAACGATCAGCTAGCGAAAAAGTCATGGAAGAGATCCAAGGGTATGTAAGAAAATGAGCAAAATTCAGGGACGTAAATTCAGGGATGTAGAAAAGATTAGGTGAACTTTCAGGGATACACAGGTAATTTTCTCTACAAAATTGCTGCTTTCTTGAAGAGCAACCGCTTCCTTGTGTAAGCGTTCAAGCAAAATTAAATTTTGGTGCCCAACTTTTTTCCCACAACAGGACGGAACCTGAAATTTCATTACCACCCGTTTTAGACGTACCACCACAACACAAAGAAAAAGATGTGCTCACAAAACCTCACAGGGCTTTGTAGAGCTTCCGCATTATCACAACACTAACAGAAACGTAAGACCGGGCACCCAGCCACTGCAACATAATATTATGGGTCTGTTTGGCGCAGCTCCAACTCCAGCTCCACCTCTCCTGGAGCTGGAGTCCAACCAAACAGTTTCAGCTCCACCTAAACTGGGAGCGGAGCTGGGTGGAGCGTTCTCACAAAATGAACTAGAGATGTGGAGCTGGGTTTAGGCTGCTTCACAACTCCACTCCAGACCCAACTCCTGGAGCTAAATTTAGGAGTTGGAGCTTTACCAAACAGGCCCTATATAAGCTTAGAAGCAGCCATCCGGGCCACAACACAGGAAATTCAAAGACTCAGAGAGCAAAAGAGTTTACGGGCAGCGATTGAGGAATAAAGGCCAGTTGCCCCTAGAGGGCAAGGGCAGCGGCATATCGCGGAGCTTGGGGCTCTCGTCGAGCACATCACAGAGAAGGATGCCTCGCCAGAGATCGACCCAGCCAACTGTACCTTTAGCACCTCCGAGCGTGATCACCTTGGTGGTCTTATGGAAGATCTTCCTCAGTGCTGAGTCAGGGACTGGGCACACCGTTTCCCTCAGCGGCTCCTCCACTGTCAACTGATGGAAGGTCCAACTCCCTGGCTTGCCATCGGGGGTAGAGCGACACAGGTGAAGCCTGAAGTTGACATCATACAAGGGTTCAAGAGCGGCCACAGCGTAGCAGCAGCTGTCGTCGTCGTCGTCGTTGCCGCAGCTCAGTATGGCAATGTTGTCGTCTCCAAAGGGACGGTCACCTGGGCTCGGGAGACGGTACAGCTTTGTGCTTTCAGAGTGAGAGTGCACCCTGTAGACGAAGTAGTCGCTGAAACTGTGATCATATCTGGCAAGGCGATCGACGGGGACACGGAGGAGGACGAGGTCGGCATCCGTGCTGATCACCGTGGGCGCCACAAACTTATCCGAGGGATCCAGACCCAGATCCAACACAGGGTAGTCGACGGAGAGGTGCGAGAGGCCTGGCGGGCTGGCGGCGCACAAGGTCACCGAGATGGTCAGGCCGGTGCTCGTCGTGGAAGTGGCGGTGGTGGCGTTGGGGGCATCGGGCCGGTGGTCATCGTCGGCGACGTGGCCCCAGAGCTCGAGCAGGACGACGCTTGGGATATCGTCCTGGTGGTGGCGGCCCTTGCCCTCGCCGCTTCCGCTTGCCATGGAGGCAGCGGTGGCCATGCGGTGGCCAATCGGAGAAGAAGGCCTGGCGGCGGATTTTTCGCGGAATTTGGGGGCTAGGGTTACGAAATTTTGGGGATTCTCTTGCTGCTCGGGGGCTTCTGCTCTCTCCTTTGTTCTCCCCGGGGACACAACCAGGGGACGGATTCTTTTCGATTGCGGCCACGCAAAAAAGCGTGATGGGCCGGTTGCCCGAAAGGCTAATGGGAGTTCGGCCCGTTACCAAATTTGGTCTACATATTTTCAGACTTCCCTTTTTTTAAAAAAAAAATTCTTATGGGCTTCATTATTTATCTGTCCAGTCCAATTTATTCACCAAAGCCGATGAATCGGCTTTTTTTTAGCAGGCCTCCTATTCAACCCATGTGTATAAAGTTTGTATATAGTAGTTAGGTGTCCGTGCGTTGCAACGGGAGAAGAAAACATATACATGGGTAATAGATATACTTGGGTAACCAGATTTTTTATTTTCATTAAATTTTGATGCTGAAATTACCTATACCCTTTCAATTTTACAGTTCACTATTTTATGTAAAGTTCTTGAATTATCATGAGCTTATAGTTAGTACATTCACATTTAACCAGAGGAGTGCCTTTCCTCTCAAATATATCTGTTGCACTATTCAGTTCATCAACCTTGGGCAATGACCTCGGTTGGTCACCACGAATGTGTGCGTGAACAAAATGTATTGTTCAAAAGAACAACTAGAAGTGCCCGCGCGGCGACACAAACATGTTATTGCAGTATGTCAGCATATATTATGTATTAACATACATAATTTGTACAAACCAATATCACGATAAAAAAAATAGTCATACTAAACAGGCAGTACAGCTGGTATATCTAAATTCTTGTTTCAACAAATAAATATCGTATGTACAATACGCAAGACTGTAGGATACAATTAGTTCCAATAAAATGAGTTTTATCTACAGAATGAATACAAGGCAGTGATGCTTATCCATGCTGAGCGCTGCGGCTCCATTCCATGGACAGAACCAAGCACTGTCAATGAGTTACAAAGAATTAGTCTCTGAGTCACCATGAAATGCAGTTTTCGATCAGGCAAAAACGACTAAATACCTTTTCTAGAGTCCCATTTGGGGTCACAGCACTGCTGTTAGAAATGGACCCAAAAGTATCAGCTAAATGGAGTATCAAAGGAATAAAATTGAACCAAAAGGATCTTCAATGTTGAAGATCTTGAAAATGTAGCAGTTATGATGAATGATGATGAAGGGGGAAGACAAAATCTTATGCATTATTCGTGGCTTCGTACCATTTGAGTATTCTTCCACGTGCCACGATCAAAGCGGTGCAGATACTTCTGTCCACTCTTCTGTGTAAGCCACTTCGCTCCAGTTGTCTCTCGGTACTGAAGTAAAGGTGACAGTAGAAATCAAATATGGCATAAACCCACCAAGAAAAAAATGTGTTTGAATGGGTGTGTGGAACTCCAAAGAGTAATTTACCTCTATTGTTGTCATGTTATGACATAAGAGATAGATGTGCCAGCATAATAGAGAACCTATTGTCAAGCTAAGAAGAAAAAAAGGACACCGACCAAGACCTGCTTTTGTTCATTAGTTAGACGGAAAAAAAAACAGGGAAAACTATACCAAAAAAACTACATTAGCGAGTAAGTGCATGACAACATTTTGACGAGACAATCATGATTCTTATAGGAAGGAACAAAGAAAAAATGGGAGGGGGAGGGGAGTACCACAGAACTAAAATTGAGAGTAAATGCATATCTGCATGACATGTTTATCCAAAATATCTCAGTGACACCACTTGTTATACGAAACTCCATCTTTTAAAATTCAGAATCATTATTTTAATTATAAACTCCCTTGTTAGACCAGCAGAAAGGAAAACCCACAGTTTTCATTATTATTCCATGAGTTCTATCTGCAATTTTGGATTATTCCCATCTATCATGTCTTTGATGTTTCTGCAGTAAATACATAATAATCACTTTCAATTGAGATGAAATCCAAACTCAAAATTTACAAGAGATCTAAAACAAACTATCTACTTTCTGGCATGATACAACAAACAGGGATTCCTCAAAAAATTTCTTATTGACTCTAAGACAACACAGGGAGCAAAACAATGTAGTGTGCTGTGTGCCAAAGGTTAGTAATGGTGATAACTAAAACATATTGAGGACATGTCCTGTGAAAATACACCAAATATTGCAAACTTGGAAATACTAATCTCCACCGTTGCATCCAATCTCGACGCCCATGACTTCCGTCCACTCTCTCACCTGCTCCATGCACTTTTGCAGAAAACCGCCCGCACTCGACTGGATATGTTTCAAAAAAAACCTTGCACACATCTTATTTCTAGATTCTATCCCTCTCATCTTCTAATGTACTATTACGATTTGTTGCAACAAAACTCACTGCCCGGCTCCTATGGCATGGGCCAGAATCCATCCTCCGCGGTGGCGATGGCAAACGGCATCGGTGCCGCGCAATTGCCGAACGCTGTTGGTGACCTTGCCCACGGCCGCTTCCCTGCCCCGGACATCAAGTTGCAGGGCTACGAAGGGAATCAAGTCCCAACCAGATCTGGGCCAAGGTGTTCTCTTCTCCCTGATGATGGATCTGAGCCTGATGAGGTGATGAGGTGGATCAAGGATTGAGGGAGAGCATGTAAGTGCTCTTGGTTTTTTGTTCTCTGATTTCTTAGCTAGAAATATGGAACAACCAACCCACTGCACATGAGAATCTTGCTTGCTTGCTGGAATTCTGTATATGTAACTCACACATCAAACTCCCTGAAATGTTTTTAGTTCCTAAAATGTGCATGGAGCTCTATTTGGGGAAGTCACTCTGGATGCTTGTGCTTTTCAGTATATAGATTTGTTTGACCAATGCATGTGCATCTATCCTTTTACGATGAATGCATGTATAAGTTTAATTTGATTATGTGAGATGTTGCTCCTGTTATTTGTTTGTGCAACTAACAACATACCATGAACTCAGTTTCAGTTGGTGTGTTGTAAATCTGCACAACGTGTCTAAGGAACAAACTTTTATGTATCGGCATTCATATCTCGATTGGTTTGACAGGGTTCCATTACCAAACCGATACAAAGTACCAGATTTCTCAAAGTTTTTAGGACAAAAAAATGTCTCGACAGTTGAACATGTTAGCCAATTATTGGCTCAATATGGTGAAGCATCAGCTCAGGAAGCTTTAAGAGTTAGATTTTTTCCATTATCCCTATCTGTATCGGTGTTTGCTTGGTTCTCTTCACTACCTGCAAATTCTATCAGGAGTTGGGCCAATTTAGAAAAACCGATCCATAGATATTTCTTTATTGGGATTCACGAGATGAAGCTTACAAATTAAACATCTGTTAGACAGAGATCGGATGAATCAGTTCCTGATTATATTCAAAGATTTCATGATGTTCAAAGCCGATGTTACAGTTTAAGTCTGAGTGATGCACAGTTGGCGGATTTAGCTTTCCAAAGATAAATGGGGCCGATTAGGGATAAATTTTCTTCACAAGATTTCGAAAGCTTGTCTCATTTAATGCAGAAGGTATCGGTGCATTAACAGCGGTTCCAGGATTCAAGAAAAGAGAAATTCTCCAAAAGGGTTGCTAATGTCCATAATTGTCACGCCCCGATTTTCTTTCGGAATTGTAGATAATTTAATAATGCATTTCTAGAATTTATATTAAATTTTAAAGCTAAATATCAAGTGAATTAAATGTGGAAAATAAAATTTCCTTTAAAAATCATGGTTGGGAATATTTTTTTTAATATTCTTCATGCCCTAAAGTACTCTCTGGAATTTTCCATGAATTTTCGGAGCTCAAGAAATAATTTTAATAATACAAACATCATTCATCAATTAATTAAATTGTAAAACAAATTAAAAATCCCCTACTTTCTCTTGGGTCATTTCCAGCTCAAGTCCAGATTCCCTCCCTCGGCCTGCTCGCTCCTCCTTCCTTTCCGCCTCCCTCTTGGTCTGGCCTCCTCTCTCTCCCTCCAGCCTCGTCAAGTCCGTTTTGCGTTCCTTCACTCTCCTATGTCGCTGACAATGGGACCACGGGGCCCAAATGTCAGGCTCGTGTTAATGATGAATTTTGGCATATTCTGTTGGATAAGGAAGTTGCGAAGCGGGATTGACGACGTGATTTTAGTTGCCAAAAACAGAACGATTGTATCGGCTGGAGATATATCGGCAGGCAGGTTTCGGCTTGAAGAGTTTTGGAAGAGGCCGATAGAAGGTAATAGCATGAGGTCAAGCTCTTGTCGGATTCGGTTGAAGGAAGTTGAAGATATTACCAGAAAGAGTTCGGGTTCGAGAAGAAGAAACACAAGGAATTATCTACTAATTAGGCTAAGTTATTTATTTTCCTTTTACAATTTTAGGAAAGATTGTTTAGAGTCCGGTTTAGGCTTGTAATTTTACTTTATCTTTAGGAAGGTTTGTATAGTATCCGTTATGGATTAGTTTATGCTGATGGGTATAAATATGTACACTCAGGGTCTTGTAAAAACAACAACAGATCAATAATACACTTTCGGGACATCACCACCCTAGTTTTCTAGGTTTTCTCTTTCGACAAGTTCTTGTCTTCAAGTTGGGCTTCATCGGATCCGATCTTTGGCGAGAGGTGAGTTCTGTCTATAGTTGCTTGTATCGGCGGGGCTAGGGCTTCCATCGGTTGAGTTCGACACTCTATTCCGGTCAATATAAGCGCTAAGTTATCATATATATTAGTTAATCTAAACTGATACATTATTTATTTCTATCGGCTAGTTGTATTTTGAACAAGTCGATATTGCTTAAATCATTATTATTGGGTTAGATTGCCTAATATGTTTACCACTCTGAAAAACAATCAAAGGTTTGATTAGACCTTAGTACTTTGATCATAGCTTGGTGCTGCATCAGTTAGATTTGACCTACTAAATTATAGTCAAAGTTATAGGAATTAACTTGCTCTTGGATTGCCGATAGGGGTAGTATCGGAGTTTTAGCCGATTTTACCTAGTATAACTGTTTCGTCTTAAGACTGTATGTAGGGTTGTCAACAAGCCGAGCTCGAGCGAGCTTGCCTGTCTAGGCTCGAGCTCGACACAAGCTTGAGCCGAGCCTAATTCGCCTTTGAGCTTCCAAGCAGGCTCGGCTCGAGCTTGATTAAGCTTGCGAGCTCGACCGAGTATATGATAATGTATATTTTGATGATAATATTTTATAAAAACTAATTATTTTAAGTTAATAATACTAAAGAAAAAGGTTTGGAGAACTTAAGATACCAACACATACTAATTTTTTAAATAAATGTATACTAACGTATCCTTAACTTACTAGTTTATCATATAAAAGATAAAAATTACACATACATTTGGGCTCTTGAGAATCTCGAGCTTGGCTCGACAAAGCTCGCGAGCTTGGGGTTGGGCTCAGGCTCGGCTCGTTTAGAGCTCGAGCCGAACTTGAATCAAGTCTGAGACGAGACGAACCTCGAGCAGCTCGCGAGCCTCGAGCTTTTTTGACAGCCCTAACTGCATGTTGTCTTTTACTTAATGTGTTATATCTATTATCTTATATAGGTTTATCAATCCTTTAAATCTTTAAGCTTGCCATCGATCTCGCACTGTCTCGATTAGGTCTGATTTGTTGAGATCGTAACTTGTTTAACAAATTTAATCAAGAATGATTGTTTTATATAAGGCTGTATCGGAGCTATAACCGATACGTTATCTCTAATCACCTAAATTATTTCATCGGCTATGATATAAGTACATATAATTATTAACTTATCTGATCTTTGTTACCAGCAATTAATATCGTCTTGGTTAGGTCCGATCTATCGTAATTGCTTGTATTTAAGAGAAAGATTAAGTTAGTAATTACATGTCATTTACCTCTACAGCTGATCATAATTAACTTGGGTTTAATCTACAAATTTCTGTACATCGGCTAGTTATTTAGATCATATAATTGTTTAACAATTGACTTTAATTTTATCAATCTTATGCTGCATCGATTGGGTTCGAACTATAGGATTGGTTTTATTAAAGAAAAGTTGTTTATAATTATATCCAATTTAAATCTAGTCTATGAAACATCTTTTACAAACTATAGCTGATTCATTCGTGCATCGGCTGATATGATACGACATTGGCCGATCGGCTATCGTCTTCTAACGTTAGCCATTGTTTATTTTGTTGGTTGCAGGATCAAACCAACTGACACGCCCTGAACCCGAAGCTTTTGAACCTGCACTGAACTTAAGCAAATCTACCGGGGCGCCGTGTTTTCGCATCAACGGCTCGTCCCCTTTCTTCGGCTGGTGGACCGACAACCGCCNACCGACAACCGCCTAGCCGCCACTCCGCGGCGGCGCCATCGTCGGGTTCTGGGGGAGGAGCGGCTGGCAGCTCGACGCTGTCGGCCTGCACGTCGCGCCGCTGCGGCCGGAGACCATGTACGAGAAGGCGCACAAGCTCGGGCTCATGGCGTACCGCTCGGTCAGGCAACGCTTCGGGCCTCAGCAACAGCAGCAGGTGCAAGTGCAACATCAGAACAGCTTTGCACTCTCACAGAGTCGCAGAACTTTCTAGAAGCCGCCACTTGTCAGAATTAGTGGTTGATGTAATAAGCAAGAATGATTTGGCTAATGGCAAGTTGGTAACAGGACATTGATGCCATCATGCCACAACTCTACAAAGCTTGATCAAAAATAATCTGGTTGCAGAAGCTACACGGGGATGTGTACCAAGCAAACGGCACCAGAAATTTGATGGCATTAGCTTATAGCTGCTATTATCAAGGGCAAAGTGAGCAAGGTCACAACACAGAGCAGACCAAAATTGTAGCGAGTACAAACTAGAGTAGATTTGTAGCATCGTTGATCCAATATTCCAATTCTAGCATAGATATCAATTCAATTCTCAAACACTGTTGGGATCAGAGGTAGCTGGAAACATGAGCACCCTTGACAAAAAAGCGAGCTTTAAGCGATTTACAGCTTAGTACGCTGTCTGTTCTTCTTCTTGACAGACTTGGAAACCTGGAGGCTGCGGTACACTGAGCTAAGCCTTGCAAGAGCCGGCTTGGTCAGGTCAGGCCTGTAGTAGTTGTCACTCACCTAAAGGACAAAAAACAACTAATTAAAGCACAAACTACTGATGATTTGTTCAGTAAGGCGCATACAGGATAGATGTTGTATAGAGAAAAAACACTAGCTGAACATTCAGCTCAGAAGCCAAGCGTAACAAGTGTATTTCATCGAAGAACCAATTGATCGGTTGGCCTTCTAATGTGTTACGGCTCATCATAGCTGCATCTTGCATTAGCAATTTAACTCAAATAGGACCAAAACTTGGTTATCAAAATGCAACACGGTCATACTTAGATTCTAACTTGCAATTCATGGCAAATACCCGAATTTCAGAGCAAGTTTTATCAATTGCTGTAAAAACTAGTGTTTTGACTGTGAAAATGTTCCATATGAAAATCTGATGGTTCCAGGCTTATGTCTGAACCTCACAGACGAGGCACTTCAACATATTAAAAAGGCATGAAGCCAGTATAAGATGCTCAGAAGCCAAGCGTAACAAGTGTATTTCATCGAAGAACCAATTGACCGGTTGGCCTTCTTATGTGTTACGGCTCATCACAGCAGCATTTTGCATTATCGATGTAAACCAAACAGGAAAAGAAGTTGATCCTTAAAAAGCAAAACAGGAATTCTTACAAACTAACTTGCAATTCATTTGAAACTAAATGATTTTCAGAGCAAGTTATATCAATTGCTGTAAGGCATGACATTTGAGTTTCAAGTGTTCCATATGAAAATCTAATAGTTCCAGCTAACATCTGAACCTCACAGCCTCAACATATCATTAAGGCATGACAGCCTCAGCCGGGTTATTCATCACTAATTGGGTCCAACACTAAATATAAAATGTTGGCAGGGCATTGCCATATAAATAGAGGGTTGGAGGAGAGGATTTGTACACTAGAGAATGATGAAGATAATAAATGAGAAGGCTACCTCCTCTATATATCTCGTGTCTTTATTTTTATTTTTATAGACATTATACAACCCCTCTAAACTACACGCGTAGCTCTATTTGATAGTTGTTAGCAGCAAACTGAACCAGATGAACCGACGATCGGACCGGCTCAGTTCGGTGGCCGGTTCGAGTTTTCTTACTAGTACGCTCCAGATCCACCCGTTGTACAAAACTACCCGTTGAGTTGAACCGTAATTACCCGCAAATGCCACTGGATACCTTTGCCTCCGCACAAGGCTACCCCTCTGGAATCTGTTGGTTGTTTTTCAAAAATTTGGATCTTCAGGTGCATGTAAATGGCCTGGATGTTGCACCAGTTTACAAGTTTCTGAAAACAAGCAAACCTAGCATGTTTGCATCTAGAATGAAGTGGAACTTTGCCAAATTTTTTTGTTGTGATAAGAACGGTAAAGTCATTGACAGATACTCATGCTGCAACCAGTCCATTGTCAATTGAGGTCCCCCTTTCTCTTATTCTCAGCTTGCTCACTCTATATGCATGCACACGCCCACGCACCCACATCCTTTTGCCTACTCAGTGTTTTGATTTGTCATGCATAATATCTAAACTCATTGTTGGACTATCATAAGAGTGAAGGTAATATCATTGTTAAAAAGTGCTCAGCTATGAGCTGATAGGTTTGCATGCTGACTATATATGATTCAAAATAATAATAAATGATTTCTCCATATATGAAGTGTTCCGCTCAAATCAATTACAGTTCATGCTTAGTTTTATGTGAGTAATTTACTGATTCTAATTGCACTAATTTTTGTTCTCATTATAGTTAGGCAAATACTATTGAGCTTATACAATTGTTTGGTTGATAAGACATGAATTCCCTATGTTAGATGTGCACAAGGGTATTCGAAGATGACGTCAGCAGACTCAACCAAGTCGTAGGTGTTGTCTATGACCTTTCAGTTAATTCTACAGTGAACACTCTATTTGCTTGCCAAATGATCCCCTGCACAAATTATAAAGATTAAAGGTTTGTAAGACTAAGTAGTTCATTAACCAAAATTAAAGAAGTGTATAGCATGCATCACATAAGAAAGTCCATTGCAATTACGGAGAAAGCTTCATCGCATGGAAGAACAAGAGCTCTTGGACAAATGGTCCCAAGACATTTGTCACACTGAAGGCATTGCGACCGAATGATATGTTACATGATAGTTCTTTATCTGCTGGTCTTTATTGTATACCGGTAGAATCCTTTTGTTCAACGGTAGGTTAGCTGAAGTTGAGGTTGTGTTATGATAGTTGTGATAAGAGTTAAGTTTGTGTTAATGCTGGTTGGATCAATCGTAGTTGTAATCGATAGCTACCTAGAATCCTTTTGGTGGCAAGAATCTTTACCTGTAAGGTCTGTCATGTCTTTTTTGTTAGTCTAATGTCATAATACAATAGCCTAATCAGGTTTTTTTTTGACATCTGCTCATGAGCTCATGAGGTTGATTGCAACTAACCAATTGTATATAGGAGGGGCGCCATTGGCGCGCCCCGTCCTCTGGTAGGGGCTAAAATGAGAAGGCTACCCTTCCATATATCTCGTGTCTTTATTTTTATAGACATTATACAACCTCTCTAAACTACACGCGTAGCTCTATTTGGTAGTTGTTAGCAGCAAACTGAACCAGATGAACCGACGATCGAACCGGGTCCGTTCGGTGGCCGGTCCGAGTTTTCTTACTAGTACGCTCCAGATCCACCCGTTGTACAAAATTATCCGTTGAGTTGAACCGTAATTACCCCGTAAATATCACTGGATACCTTCGCCTCCGCACAAGGGCTTTATAATTTATCACTAGATACCTTCGCCTCCGCATAAGGGTCTTATAATTTATCACTGGATACCTTCGCCTTCGCAGAGGAGGCTTATAATTTGGGACAAAGTGAGTAGTTCCCCCGCAAACGCCCTCGCTCGTTCCCCTCTGTGAGTCTCTCCCAGGCGACGCAGCAAAAATAAATCGCGGAGGAGCTTCCCGCAGCGGCGGCGAGGCGGCCGGAGGGGCAGCAGGCGGCGGCGCAAGCGGGGTCCTCCCCTTCTCTCTCGTCTTCCTCTCCAGCATCTCCTTCCCCACCCCTACCTCGAAAGGCAGCGCACGGCAGCCGATCCAGGAGGCGGCTGCATCGGGCGACTGATCTAGGAGGCGCGGCGCACTGCGGTTTGGTTGTGGTTTGGTGCAGAAGCTCGGGGCGCATGGGGAGTAGAAGGTTCGTATGATTGCTAGACTAGGTTTTCTTGTATTATCGCATAAGGTCTCCTAGTCTATTTCCTAGCTATGTTCTGCTCGGTTTCCTTCCGTATTCTATCCCAACTCTGTGTAGATACTATATGTAATCCGCATAACTTAACTGAGAGTATAAGGTCTCCTAGTCTATTTTTAACAGAGTATATTGGATATGACAATTCACTCAGGCTACAACATGCCACCTGTGAGGTGGAGGCACAGCCGGACATGAGTGAGCCAGGGCATGCTCCTCCACCTATGCTTCCACTTATGCCTGACCAAGGATCTCAAATTGAAGGAAGATTCGCCTGTGAAGTAGAGTCACAGCCAGACATGAGTGAGCCAGGGAATGCTCCTCCACTTATGCCGGACCAAGGATCTCAAATTGAAGAAAGATTCCTGGCATTCTTAAAAGGGTAAGATCCTTTCATTTGATCTGTTAGAAAATGGTAACGTTTGATAATAAAGTGCTCCATGCAGTATATGTTGTGACTTGTAGGTAATTACAAAAAAAAACAATGTATCTTATTCAATTTCTTGATTTGACCAGGTATGAAGTGAATGGCCATCAATTATACAAAACAATTTACAAGGCTTTAGCAACCATTAATTATGGTGATATGAGTATCAATTATAAACACTTGCAGCAGTTTGACCCCATCCTTGCAAATACAATCCACATTTTCTTTGGCAGGTAATTTTTTTATTCTTCCCAATTTGAATATGGAGTTTTCTTTGGTATTTGCAATGTTTATTGTTTGGTTGCCCTACATAAGGATGCTATTCTAAAAGTTATGGAACATTTCCTTTTATTTTTGTTTCAGTGTGCAAACAAACCTTGCTAATGCTGCAAAGGTATTTATGGAGGAGGAAGTTGACTTTCAATGTGAAAATCTATTGGTGGAAATTTGTGACAGACCAATGCCTCGCAGGTTCATTCTATTTCTACATTCGAATCTTCTCTTCTATAATCATGCGAACAAAATAAGCCCCCATTTTAAGGCACATCGTTGACTAATTAATGACCCTTAGATGATATCACTATCTAAAACAACAACCATTCGATGGTTGGATTGGCTACAGTTACAATTATAATTCTTGCGTGGGAGAAAAAGAAGTATTTACTGAACCATCACGTCCTTTCCTCATGTGTCTCATGCCTGCTCATTATGTAAGTATAAATTAATAATTATGTGGACACATTATAGATGAGGAAGGGACACATTAATATTTGCTCGCTATGCAAATTAATAATTGCCACATTAAGATAGTAATTAGTTGATACTCTAAACAGCCCCGTAGCAATGCGTGGGCCATGTGTCTCATGTATTTTTAACTAACCTGCAATCAAGTTGTTTGGTACTAGCAGATAGTGATAGTCTGTTCTATTTGCAGTTTTATGCTGCTTAAGGACTTTTGGAGTTTGCCCGCGCATCACCCTTCGGAGGAATGTGATACCTACTGTGGTGAGACATCCCTGAGGATAACAAAAACAACCCCAGATGGTAGAATAGTATTATTAAATCTTCTTAGGAAGATTTTTGGCAGCTTTGAAAAGGGCAACAGCTGGAACGGTGATTGGACCATCGCAGATGTTATGGTCTGTCCTGAAACATATCAAGTTGAAATAATAAAACCATTTTGTAAAAAATGCAATTATGCTACCATGAGACAGGATATCCTAGTGGTTTCCACCAGTATTATACCTGAGTTCAAGTGTGGTGGGCGCTTTCCTGCCTTTTTTGGGCATCTGGACTGTTCTCTGAGGAAGTTCATTGTTGAGTCTCATCTCAGTGCCGTTACATGGAAGAAATTCCGTGACTTTGTCACCGCACATTTTGCTCTCAAACCACCTTTGGCCAGGTCCAAGTTTTTGGATAATCTTCATCAGATGTGTTGTGGTGCAAAGAAGCTCCGACAAATTATCTTGAGCCACTGGTCTCCTGCTACTGATTGGAGGTCATTTCTCAAAGATAAAGATGCAGTTAATCCTATACTTACAGTTGTATATGAGCATAATTGGAAAAAAGAGAAGATTTCCCAGGCAAGGAAAGCTACTAGTGAGGTGGTACAGACCAATGGTCCAGTAGAGGTCGAGCACGCTTTTGATGCAGAGGTAGTGCAAGCCCTTGCTGTAGGTGTGGTACATGCTAATGATGCAGAGGTTGAAGATCATCTTAATGCGGGGGTGGTGCAAACCCTTGTTGCAAAGGTCATGCAAGTCCTTGTTACAGAAATAGAGCAAGCCAAGGATTTTGGTGAGACTAAAGATCAAGAAAATCAACCTTTTGAAGGCACACTTGAAGGGTTATTGATTTTTTCAAGACATATTAAGCAACATGGTTTCAAAGGCTCTAAAGTGAGTGTTCCTTTTTGAATTTTTCTGCCGAAAAATATGTGTTGCTTGTTAAATTTTTCTTTCATGTACAATGTTTTCATCCCCTAGTGAAGCCTCTAGTTGTATGGGTACTGACTAGGCGATTAGTTGCGATTAGTCAGTGACTAGTTGGCTAGTCGAGTAGTACAAGGATTGCCTCACCTTGCTAGGAAAGGATTGGCTTGGTTTTTGGTTCCCATCCTTGCTGACCTCTCTTCTTCCCCCTTATCCTCTCCATGAATGCAAGCAAGAGGCTATTGAGAGCCGAGACCATCTTATGTATCTGCAATCAACTTCGAAGCTGTGAACACTGCCACAGCACTGCACCACCGCTGAGCTCGCAAGGTCGTTGGTGCAGACGCCCAGGAAGAAGACAACAAAAAAAAGCAAGATACAACAGAATTCCAATTGGTTTCATTTGTTACCGATCTGTTAGATTCGTGTGGATCTTTCTGGTTCTCGTTGCAGCCTTGATATGGGTGTGCTTGATTTGGGTAGAGGAGCTTGACTCGGCGATGAGAAGCCGATCTGTGCAGATGAGCTCCATACAGCTTCGACTTTGGCAGGAGGAGCTCGGCGGCAGGGGTCAATTTGGGCAGAGAACTGGTGGAAGGCATAAACTCCTGCGAAGTACACAGGCGTCACGAGGAAGCAGCAAGAGCGAGCAAGTGAACCTTGCTTGTGTGGGAGAGCCAATTTGGCTTGCCCACACATGAAAGGATTTCCTTGCCAAGCCAAGCAAGGTTGCTGAGCAAAGCAAGATTTTTCTTCCCTGCCAAATAGCAAATAGCTAACCTTGCTTGGCAAAGAAAAATGTACCCAGCAAGAGAACTAAACAGACCCATAGTCGTCTTGCCTGCCTGCCATGCAACCTAGGATGTATATATAGTATAAATGTCTATTGATGCTTGCTCTCTTCTTTACTTGCTTTGGCTTTGTCCCAGCGGTAGTGGTACCTTCTCTTTTCTTTTTTTGACGAAAATAGTGGTACCTTCTTCACCTTCACTTACACCTTGTTCACCCTCTTCCCCCCTTGTTCACCCTCCTCCCCCCTTGTTCCCTTTCAACCTCCACAGTTAAGTAAGTCCTTGATTTTTTTTTTATCAAGCACTCGTGCATCTCTTTCCTAAATATCACAACTGCTTTTGGACATTTCTCTGCATCAATAACCCTAGCAAGGTGCTTGCTAACCTTTTAATTCATGCAAGGACTACCCTTTTGTAGAATGTGTGCAACAATTCCTTCTTCCCTATGTTTGGCCAGAACCATATTTCCATATGTTTGGCCAGGACCTAGCAGCAGCACACACCTAGGCAGCTGAGGAAGCTGAGGCACCAGTAGGCAGTAACTGCTTTAGGTTCAAGGAAACATTGAAAATGACATTTATAAATGAAAATTATATTTTCCTTTGCAGAATAATAAGGGAGAACAGAAATTACAGGGATTATCAGAAGTTGATTTGGTACTGTCACATTTTTTGGAGATGTTGCCGGAAATTCTGAAAGCACTGATTTATAAGATTGATAGTGAGGAACTTAAGTATAATGCTGATGAATATGACACATTTCTGGTGATGTAAGTAGACTAATTTCTTTATCTTTTTGTGTTAAAATGGTAGACGGAGGATTAAAACCATTAAAATTTATGTTTTGTAGGTTTCGGGAGATATTTGAGGTGTACAACACTCCTGAGGTTGTTCCTTGTTCCTATCAGGTATCATTTCAGAAGCATTTGAAGTTTTGAATAGTGTCATGCCACAATCCTTGTAACAAAATGTTATGTGCACACTCCTTGTGTTTAGAAGCATTCAGATCGGCTTAAGGTTCTACTGGCAAATTCAGTGTTTGTATATGTAATGGTCTTGAGAGACTGATGGTAAAGTGGCTGTTTCTTGATTGGAGCATTGTCGAGTTAATGTTAATGTCACTGTAACGTTGATCTTTGTTTCACATGATCTCATAGGTTATGGTTGTTTGGAAATCTGATTTTGCCATTGGTGAGGCATGTTTAGTGACTTATTTGCTCACTGTTTGACTTTTTCTTCAGTGACAATTCATAAATGTGGTGGTGGACAACACGGGGGACACTGGAACGGTGGTAAGATTTCTTGGTTCTTAGATTTTAATCGATACTTATCCTGAAGCAGTTGTTTTGAACAGCTTAAGTTTCAGTTTTGAACAGCTTAAGTTTCTGACTGGCATCCTGGAATTGTCTGCAGGTTTATCTGCCGTGGGGCTGAACCTGTTGGCAAATCACAATAAACTAGATCATGGGGCGCGCCATGGCACGCCTCCTGTACACAACTAACACAATTAGTTGAATTACTTGTGTTGGACTGTACTGGTGATTATGTTATCGTGGGCGCGCCTCCTGTACACAATTAGTTGATTTACTTGTGTTGGACTGTATGGGTGATTGTGTAAGACAAACTAAACGGCAAGAAATATCTTAAAGCCAATATTGTACCTCTAAATACAATTGTCATATGTTATATCCTCAGTTCAAAACATTAATAAAATTAACCAAACAACAAATATAACGTTTCTAGTGATTTACTAAACCAAGAGCCACGACCGTTGCACACAACAAATTCAGGACTATTGATAATAGAAATAGCAAAATTATATATATCACCGCTTCATCAAGAAGTGGAAGAACATTTAGGCTGTGTTATTTAGTGTAGGTTTGGAACTAATCATTTATGCATGAAAAACGAAGCGGTGGATTAGTGCATGATTGATTAAGTATTAGTCAGAAAAATTAAAAAATAGATTAATATAATTTTTTAAAGCAATTTTTTTATAGAAAATTTTTACAAAAAACACATCGTTTAACCGTTTTGAAAGCGTACGCGTGAAAAACCAATAAGATAAAATTGAGAACATTGACTATCAAAAACACAGCTTTAGAGGTTTGCCTTTAAAAAGGATACGGAGAACATAGAAAATCTCTGTAAATCTCAATCCGCCATGAGTATTTGAGCACCTTAAGGCTGTGTTCTTCACCCTACTCTCCTAACTCATATCTCTCTTTTTTCGCGCGCACGTTTTTCAAACTGCTAAACGGTGTGTTTTTTATAAAAAGTTTATATACGAGAGTTGCTTAAAAAAATCATATTAATTTATTTTTTTTAAAAAAATAGCAAATACTTAATTAATCATAAAAAAATACATCGCTTTATTTTGCGTGCGCGGAAGGTGAGTTCTCAACCTCACCTCCCGAACACAGCCTAAGAGTAGCTATTATCTTAAACCACAAATGGACATATAGAACACCTTGATACCTCCCAAATGAGCCACTTAATCCTTAATCATATTAAATCTTTAGTTTTTACAACCCACTACCAGCAGTGCTCTGGTGAATCTCAGCCGATCCTCCCTTCCGCTCTACCTCTCCAACACCATTGCGCTTAGCCACGATGGCTGCAGCCACCCAAAACTAACCGAAACAACGAATGTGCATCCCTAAGTGCCTTCACCCGTTATGACGCACAGGCATTTTGCTAGTTTTTCTATTAATTAAATAAGCCATTGACAAAAACTGAATGACTGGCTAGCACAGCATTGTGTTTGTCTTTTAGGTAAAAAATGAGAGAATTTCCTGTGTATCCCTGAAAGTTTACCTAATTTCTTCTACGCCCCTAAATTATGCTCAATTCCTTACATACCCCTGAATTTTAGTTTAAACCCCTTCCATGCCCTTTTCGCTAGTTGACCGTTAAATTCTTATGAAAAACTTATTTTGCCCTTTTCTATGAAGAAACATAATAAATTAATGAAGTATATTGTTAGAGTGTAGAAATTTGTTGGATGGGACTATTATATTTATGAGTTTGTTTTGCACCATATTATTTACGACATATTTACTTTTAGATATGATATAAAAAAATTACTTATTTATTAGTTATTAAAAGTTGGTTTATGTAGTATATTTGTTTTGATAGTAATACAACAGATTTGTTGTATAAGACAAATTTATTTATATGCTACATAAGCAACTTATCATCTCCATCCCCATCCCCATTCCCATCCCCATCCTCATCCTCATTAAGAGGAATGGCTACCTCATCTGTTTGAATATCCATTTCCTGGAGGAGGGATACATAAGAACTTGGATCACCCTCTGCATGCTCATCCTGTGGAGGAACATTGGTCTGCCCCACATCCACGTCACCAGCCCCACATCCACGTCACCAGTACGGTTCTCTTTTTTCTGACTATCAGCTTTTCCCGCAAGATCCCTTTGCTCATTTTTATGCTTCTTTTTTCTGTTATGCTCGCTGACTACTGCGAGGATGGGGTTAAGGCTGTGTTTAGATGCTAAAAAAATTTTGACCAAAATTTTTTTGATGTATACGGACACACATTTGAAGTATTAAACGTTAACTAATAACAAAACAAATTACATATTTCGATTGTAAACTACGAGACGAATCTTTTGAGCCTAATTAAGCCATCATTAGCACATGTGAATTACTGTAGCACTTATAGCTAATCATGACGTAATTAAGCTCAAAAGATTCATCTTGCAATTTACGGTCGGACTGTGCAATTGGTTTTTTTTCGTCCACATTTGATGCTCCATACATGTGTCCAAACATTTGATGTGACGGAAAAGTTGAAAGTTTAAAAAAATTTTTTGGAATCCAAACACTGCCTAAGTGTGACAAGATCGTTGCCCCTCCAGTCCACCGCATAATCGGTCAAGATAGAGTGCAAAACGCTCTTCCGAAACTTCCCCAGGCTCTGCAAGATCTCATGAAGATAGTCCAAAAATGTTGATCTGGTCAAAGGCGGTTTCAACGCAAAGTGTACGATCAACAATTTTTTGAATTTTCTCAGTGTCAAATCACTCAGACCATACTGCCTGACCTGCCCCCTCAAACAACGGTCAAAGTGATCGAAAAAAGCTGGGAGCTGTCCACTGCACTCAAACAAGGGTACAATATGATCAGCTACAACCAGGAGATCCTTCAGCAGGCTATCGAACCAAAAATCTTCATAAGAAGGTTCACTAGCACTATTCTCCCTGGCTGGGTTGTTCTTACAACCGTCAGGGTCATCTCACCACAATAAATTGTGCATTCCTCTGATGGGTGACATCCAGGCAAATCCCAAAATTCCGCAATCCGCATAAAACTGCAAACATAGTATTATTTCATTATGTGATATCAAACTACTTGAACGGAAATTAGTTAAAATTACGTATATTAATTATTACATGTGTTGCTGCAAGATTTTAAAGAAATCCAATGGTTGTCGTTTTAAATAGTATAATCATCTAAGGGTCATTAATTAGTTGATATGGATTAAGGTTGGGGCTTGTTTTGCTTTCAAGATTGTAAAAAGAGAAATTCAAATGTGAACCTGCGAGGCGTTGGCCTGTCAGAAATCGTCAGCACTGGTTTCTCACATTGATAGCCAATGTCCTCCGTCAGATATACTTTTGCAGCATTAGTAAGATCAGTTTGCATACTGCACAAAAAAAAACATTTCGTAACTTATGGAATAGCATACTCTAATATAAAATATACTAAATTGGGAAGAATAAAAATATACCTGCCAAAGAACATGTATTGTTTTTGCCAGGGAGGAATCAAACTGCTGCAGGTGTTTAAAGTTGATGCTCATCTCACTAATTTGAATGGCTGCTAATGCTTTGGAGATTATCTTATAGAATGGATTGCCGTTTACTTTATACTCTCTTAAAAAGAACAAGAATCTATCACGTATTTCTGATCCATTGTCTAGTGTAAGTGGAGGAGAATATCCAAGCTCACTCATGTCTGATTTTTGCTCCACCTCACAAGCAGATTGTCGCCTGCGTGGATGGTAAGAGAACATGTTAAACAGGTGCACATCTTTGTCAAAACTACACGGAGGAGACAGCATCACTTAATTTAGGCATTGAGCCTTCCCGGGGCCGAGGGCACCGGATCCACCACCGTGCGAGCTTGCTGCCGTCGTCATCGTCGCCACCACCGAGACCCGCCCCTCCTGAGGCCCGAGGCACCGGATCTGCGACGCGCGAGCTTGCCGCCGTCAACATCGTCGCCGCCGTCTCCGCCTCTTTGCCTATCGAGCTTGGGAGAGGAGGACAGCAGAGGATGGGGTCATGGGGAAGATATGACATGTGGGCCTCGCCATTTTTAATTTTTTTTATGCTGATTGGACTGTAATGTGTGTGCCACGTAGGACCAAAACCACTCCGGATTGAGTTAGGGGGGTAATTCGTCCGGTATTAATAGTTGAGAGTGAAAGTTGTCTGGTTTTCAGGTCTAAGGGGGTAATTCGTACTCACCTAATAGTTCAGGGGGTATTTCATGCTTTTCTCTTGAGTTTATTATGGTTCAACGATTTATCACTAACATTGTATTTTTCTATAACATATCGGTGACTTTATCAATTGTTTTATACTATGTCATTGGGCTGAGATTTTTTAAAAAAAATACCCAATATACCTTAGAGAAATACAAGGTTAACAATTAATTTATCTCATTATAAGTTTTAAGAAAATATAATTTTTTTATGTGGCCTCCTTACACAACATGAAAGTTTGTGTATAAGTTTCAAGTTTTTTCTAGTATATTTATTTTTTAGAAAAAAATTTTTGTGGTATATTTATTTGTGAATATTTTTTGTGCTTACACAAAAGATAATAGCACAAAAGAATCTTATGTAGTGTATGAAAGATGGTTTACATTAAAAACAACAAAAAAATATTTTATATAGCATATAACAAATGAGTTATATTTTTTTAAAAAATAGAAATAAAAAAACTTAAAACTTATATACAAATTTTCACGTTGTGTAAGAAGGCCACATGAAATGTTTCATATTTTTTAAACTTTTAATGAGATAAATCAAGTGATTATATGTCCATAAGGGTATTTTGGATATTTTTGAAAAGAAGACCCAACCTAATGATGTAATAATGTATTGTAGAAGAATTGATAAAGTCACTGGTATGTTATAAAGAGACAATGTTAGTGATAAATTGTTGAATTCAAACAAAAACATGATGGTATAGAATAGATTCTCTGTATCTTAAAACAGCACAATTATTTACCTGAACTACCACAGCTCACAACTCCCTATGTAACACCTCTCAAATGAGCCAGGTTTGGACCATAGCAAACAAAAATGTAAACAATTATATCTGTACGGATCTGGTACCATTCTCAATAAAAAACAAAATACAGATCAATGTTTTCTTAAAAAAGAGAGGTCAGGCCCCTTCCATATCTATTACCAGAAATAAATATCTACATAGTTAGGGCTGGGCAAAAAAACACCGAAAACCAAAAACCGATCCGAACCGCATTGAACCGAACCGAATTTTTTGGTTTTTCGGTAATTCGGTTCGGTTTCGGTTCAAAGATTAGCATAAACCGCATAATTCGGATCGGCTTCGGTTTTAGTTGTATGAAAACCGTTCGCCCGAAAAACCGAACCGGGCGCCACAGCCCACAACCCTACTGCTAGCCGCCCAGCCGGTCCATGGGCCTTGGCGCCTTGCCTCTCTCAGTCTCTCTAAGACTCTAACCCTAACCCTAACCTACCGTCGTCCGTCGCCTTCTCCCAATCTCCCCTGAAGTTGTGAGCCTGTGAAGTGTGAGCAAAAGAAAAACCAAACCTCCAAGAACTCAAAGAGCTCCACCACTCCATCATCTAAAAGTGATTTTAGCATCAGCCACAGATTTCCTTATAGCCTTCATATGTAAGTCCACCTTCGATAAGGAGAGCATGTGTCTTCTGCCCACCTGTTAGCGAGTAATGGCATCAGGACTGATTAGACTTTCGTGAATAATTCTGCAGGCAACTGTGCCTACACTGAACATTCAGTCCATGGTATTTGTTGGACAACTGATGAATGGCCAATGGAAATATCACAAGCGCATCAAGATTGCACAAAAATCTGAAAAAAAGGCTTCCACTGCGATTGCAATCCATGCAACACATTTTAGCTTGACATATGAAGAAGCATAAGCATTACGCAAACTCAAATGTTGTATGCAGCACCACTCTCACTTAGTCATCACTTAAATGCTGAAAGTCCCAAATATGTCCAACTGGACTTGAGAACTTGACCACAACGGAATTATTAACCACAACAGAAGCCACCTGATCGGTGGTACCAAAGCGATAATGCAGTGACAATTTTTAGCAAGTCCCTGGTTACTTCCTCACCATTCTTCCATGAGCTTGGCCTTCTCAGGGAGCGGGATGTCGGGGCAGATCTCGATGGGGTGGTAGTGCTCGAACAGCTCCTCCCTCTTGGCATCGTACTCCTTGTTCCCCTGCCTCAGCAACCCATGGCTGCCTACCACCACCACACACAGATACACCTCTCAAACTCCCCCCCAAAAAAAAAACTTCAAAAGCCACTAGAATTTCAGCAAGCGAATCAGGCTAGAGAGCGAAGAGCACCCATACTCTGACCACGGGAGCCGTCGTACCAGTACCGCGTGAGCGTGCCGTCGAAGTCGGCGATGACCTGCGGCAACTCCAAAACCCTAGTCAGTCCTCCAACAAGTACTCCCACGCGACGCAAGCAGAGGAGGAGGGTTAGTCGGCGCTGCCCTGGAGCTTAGCGGGGCCGGCGGCGCGGATGGCGGCGACCTTGCGGGCGAGGCCATCGGCGTCGGCGACGACGGAGCCGGGGTTTCTGGTGGAGGCAGCGGAGGAGGAGGACATGGAGGCTGGCGAGGAGAGGGAGGCGGCGCCGGAGAGGAGGGGAGTGCGGGCGGGGCTCCGGCGGCGGGAGAGGAGGCGGCGGAGGCGGAGGAGGAGGAGACGGGAGGAGGAGGAGGGCGAGAGGAGAGGTGGGCTCGTCATGGGCCGCATTTCGAAAATGGCTGGGCCGCAGCGAGATGGACCGCGTGGGCGTCGCCATTTTTAGGCCCTTCGCAAGATTATCATTTAGCCGTTAAGCACGCACGCTCTTTGTGATTGGACTCACTAACCAACCAGTATTTGTTCCGAATTTTTTTTATTTTTAGAATTTTTTTTTAATATTTACAGAAATATTATAGCGCCGAAAAAATTTGCAAAAATAGACCCTGCCGCCCTTCGCAAGGGCGGCAAGCCGACGTGGCACACGCGCGTAGGACGGCGCGGGACGGCCGTCAAGGAGGAGATGGCCAGTTTGCGCTTTGCCCCCTTGCCGCCCTGGCAGGGGCGGCAAGGCCATTTTGCAGGCGGCCCCTTGCCGCCCTCTGCAAGGGCGGCAGGCCTAGCGACCTATAAATCCCAGCCGGCCTCCTGAACCCAATGCCATTCTCTCCCTCACCTCTCCACATTAAAAAAAAAAGAGAAGGGGAGGAGAAGAAAAGAAGAGGCGAAGCCCTGCCGGTTTCAATACTTCGATTTCAGGTAATATTCGTAGATTATATACGTGACTAAATATATGATGTTAACTAGGATATCACTTGTATTTTTAGTAGAACTTTGGTTGGATAAATGCATTGTATGAAATAGGGTTTTACCTGTGGTACTATATAAATATATATTGTTAGATGTAGGTAAATTAGTAGATCTGTAGTATTTGTAGTTATTAGGTTTGTAGTTTTAAATGTTGTTGAGTAACATTGCAATAGAATATATAAAAATTTAGGTACGTTGCAAAGAAGATATTACACTGTAGTCGTTTATTATGTAAAATAAGGCCTAGTAATTAACTTTACAGATATGTCCAGTAAACTTATATTTCAACTATACCATGGTCAAGGAAACGTCCGTTATGGGCCAACTGGGGTAGATCTGTCAGAATTTATTGTAACAGCAAGGGGGAATTGATAGGCCAGCGAGAGGAGTGTACCTTCTATAAAAAAATGGTTGATGCGGGGCTTGGGAGTTGATCCACAGACTAGTGACATTACAATCTATGTTGTAGTAAGTCGGGCAACAGAGGGTTTTTATTGGGAACTAATGCCGGTTCAAAACTCTGGGATGTGGAGATGGTATGTGGAGAATGCATTGCAACGTGGGTGGCCTCTAGCTATGGTTCCGTATGTTCATCCGAAGGATCCAAGTGTACAGATGAACATGGATGATGGCGAGGGGCCAAGTGCAGAAGTGAATGAGATTGAAGTGGATCAGGTCAATGCACCAGAGGAAGATGGAGTAGCTCCAGTAGTAGCTCCAGTAGGCATGCAACCTGGTGGAGTGGCTGACGAGGGGGAGACTGTGGGTGCCATTGTGGACGAAATGGAAAAAGAGGATCGTGACAACGAGCGTGTGGAGGAAGATGATTCGTCAGATGATGACGAGAACAATATTAATCCAGCTGAATGGGCTAGTGATGATTTTTCTGGTTTGGTCATCTCTGAAGGGGAAAATGTGAGATGGGAGTACAAGGAAAACGAGATTATCGAGGGAGCGAGGTATGGTAATGGAGAAGACATGAAGGAGGCGGTGAAGCATTATGCAGTGTCACTTCATAGGGAGTTTTGGGTTGCCAAGTCTAACCGGACACAATATGAAGTTAGGTGTGTTAATGAAAAAGATGGGTGCCGGCGTCAGGTACGTCGCTAGTACTTGGTAATATTGTCCTACTATTGTTAACTTCATCCTACGTCACACTGACCTTATTGTATTGCAGCGCCGATGGGCTCACGTGCAGGTTAGGCGGTCGTACGCGGAGTTTGTGATGGAGTTCGACCGCCTTCTGCCGACGGACGTAGTGTGGGAGCCCTACAGTGCCTTGCTTACCCACAGTCGGGCGCCGCTAGGCCTGTCCACACTCTGCACGAGGGACCAGGCGTACTGGATGACTACGGTTCCGATGGTGTTCGACATCTGTGTCGAGCCGCACGCACCTTACCGCGTGATGCGGCAGTTCGGCTTCCGTCAGTCCTTTCCAGTACCGTTTCCGGCGGGCGTCACGGCTGCCGTTCACCGGTAAGCCGTTTTACTACGATTTAATATGTTGCATTAACATCGGGCTGTCCATAATAATTTGCTTTGTTTGTCGTTCGCCCTAATACAATACATTAATTTGCAGGTACTCGCGCAAGGGTCAGCACTCAGCTGGTCACTGGCCTGCCAAGTTGGGGCCTTTTCTCGACGACTGGTTGCTTGCTACCGAGGAGGTCGTGGACCACGCGGGAGAGCCACACACGGAGGAGGGGTATGAGGCGTACCTACGTTGGTACCAGCCACGCACCCGTACTAGAGTCACCTACGCTCCGACGGAGCAACAGGCCCACGCCGCGAGCGCCAGAGACCTCTACGCCAGGCACCGCGACCAGGACTTCGCTCGTGCGGTGAGTACCTTGCATCGCACCATCGTTCATCATCCTTTCTGTTGGACAAAAGGCTACGAATATTTACGTTCTAATTAACCGTGCAGGCCGTTGAGTGCAACAGGATCGTCGTTGATGCTACAACGGCGATCCAACGGTTAGGCGCGGGGATTGAGGTGGGGGCAGACGAGCACCTGTCGACGTACACGCGGATACGGGACTCGATGCGCTCGGTTCTCCGTGCGCTGACCTGTCGTGCTGCCGACGTTGCTCAGGCAGACGCAGCACCACAGGTGCGTCCCCGACCGACTGCTCCTCGTCCAGCTGCGCACGTTCCTAGGCCGACACCCCCTCCCTTCGGAGGTACGTATATTCAAGGTCTATTTGTACATCACAATCAATTGATACTCAATTTATGTGTAAGCTTACAAGTGTCGCGTCGTCGATGTGTAGGCTTCGCTCAGCCTGGGACGACGCCGGGCGCCCACTCCTGGCAGGCTGCGGGGTCATCGTCACAGGCAGGTGCGTCGGCCTCGCTNTCCCCTGAAGTTGTGAGCCTGTGAAGTGTGAACGCCGCCGCCGCCGCCCTCTCTCTCACGCATCCCCTCGCCGCCGCCGCCCGCCGCGCCCTCTTCCCTCGCCGCCCTCTCTCACGCATCCCCTCGCCGCCCTTTCTCACGCATCCCCTCACCGCCGCCGCCCGCCGCGCCCTCTCCCCTCGCCGCCCTCTCTCACGCATCCCCTCGCCGCCGCCGCCCGCCGCGCCCTCTCCCCTCGCCGCCCTCTCTCACGCATCCCCTCGCCGCCGCCGCCCGCCGCGCCCTCTCTCTCACGCATCCCCTCGCCGCCGCCGCCCGCCGCGCCCTCTTCCCTCGCCGCCCTCTCTCACGCATCCCCTCGCCGCCCTTTCTCACGCATCCCCTCACCGCCGCCGCCCGCCGCGCCCTCTCCCCTCGCCGCCCTCTCTCACGCATCCCCTCGCCGCCGCCGCCCGCCGCGCCCTCTCCCCTCGCCGCCCTCTCTCTCACAGTCTCACGCATCCCACGCCGTCGCCGCCGACACCCCCTTATCCTCGCTGCGTCGTCCTCCCTCTGTCCCCCATCCTCGCCGGCTTGCCGCGTCGTCCTCCCTCTGTCCCCCATCCTCGGCACTGCCTCTGCTGTTGCCTATACAACGGCAGCAACAACCGAGGAGTCCTCCAATGTAAGCTGCCTCTGCTGTTGCCTGCTGCTGCCTCAATTTTGGATTGTAATTTGTAAATATTTTTTTTAGATGGAGGACACTGAAGAGATAGTGGAGAGGGAAGTTGCTGCATGGTTAGAGGAGCACAAGGATGAAGAGGAGCAGGAGCAAGCAGCCACGGAGAATGAACATGCAGCCACGGAGGAAGAGGAAAAGAAAAGAAAGGCTATTGTTCCAAGATCTGATGTATGGGGCAGCTTCAGCAAGGTAAAAATTTCCAATGGAGAGGAGAGAGCTAAGTGTAAATACTGTCAAAAGTTGTTTCGTTGTGACCCTAGGACAAATGGTACATCATCTTTGAAAAATCACTTGAAAATCTGCAAAAAGAATCCTAACAAGCCAGTAATTGATAACCAATGCACTTTGCAAATTACTCCTGGAAGTGGTGGTAGTAGTGTTGGTACTTGTTCCACATGGAAATTTGATATTGAAGACTTGAGGAATAGTTTTGCTGAAATGATAATTGAAGATGAACACATGGCATGGCAGCCAGCAGCCCAGGTGAAGCAAGGAGTCCTAAGCAGCATGCAGCCAGCAGCCAGCACCATTTTTGTGAATGTTTATGGCTATGGATGTGTGGTGAATGTTTGTTTGTATGGTAAGTTGCAGCATCAGGACTATGTAGTATGTACTATGTTTTTACTTTGTTTGTTTCTATGTACTATGGTAAAATGTTGTTCTGGTCTTCTGGATGTGTTTTTTACTGAGCTGACTGAGTGGTGTGTTGGTTAGTTTTACAATTATGAGTTTTGTGTGTGTGCATAATAGCAGCTGCAGTTCTGCCCTGCAAGCTCAAAGTTGGGCTGTGCAGGATGCAAGTGAATCAGAACTGCTGATTTTTAACAATGTACTACCGCTTCATTTTCAGGAGCTGATTTGGCAGTAATAACTTGAAACAAGAAATGTATATCAGCTCATCAACTGTCGGTCTAGTTACTTAGGGCTCATTTGGTTTGGTGCCCTACCAATCATTTATTCATTGGTAGTGTCAAATCATGAGTAAGTTTTGGCACTACTATTGTTTTGGTAGAGTTAGATTACAGTTGTATTACCTTTGGCAAATTTTGAGTGCCAACTATTTTGGTAACGCAAGTTTTAGCATCAAACCAAAACAGCATTTCTGTCTATAGTACATTTAGAGATCGGTTTTGTTGGTAAAAACCGAAAACCGAACCGAAAAAACCGAACCCGAATTTAGCGGTTTCCAGTATTTACGAAAACCGATCGGTTCTTGTTCTTTCGAAAACCGAACTCCATGTAACCGAGCCGAACCGAACCGAATCCTCGGTTTAAACCGAATGCCCAGCCCTATACATAGTTCAGTCCAACAAAAGAGAAAGCAAAACAGCCATTACAGTACATGCGATCAACAACAGTTGATACTTGATAGTGAAGATGTCATCCCATCACCATTCAAGCTGCTCTACCAAAAGAACTAAACCAGCTAACAGACAGAGAACAAACTCCATAACAACCTAAGGCACAGAAAACAGCCTGATCCTTGTAAATGCTGTAGATGCCACCTTGTTTAGCACTTGCACTCCCCATCATAAGTCAGATGCTTTTTCATGTCAATGTCCTCACATTGATAGCCAATGTCCTCCGCCAGATATACTTTTTACAGCATTAGTAAGATCAGTTTGCACACTGCACAAAAAAAAACATTTCGTAACTTATGGAATAGCTTACTCTAATATAAAATATACTAAATTGGGAAGAATAAAAATATACCTGCCAAAGAACTGTTCTTTGCCGGTGGCGGCGTTGCAGGCTTGCGGCGGCGAGGGGACGGAGGAGGAGGCGAGCGTCGGCGGCGAGGGGAGAGAGGGATGGCGAGGCGGTTGTGGAGGTGGTACGCGGACCGGCAGTTCAACCGGTGGGAGAAGACGGTGCTGTGGGACATGGTGGAGCCGTACCGCCCGCCGCGCTCCTTCGCGCCACTCATCGGCACCTACGTCGCCGCCTTCTACACCGGCGTCGTCGCCTCCGCCATCACCGAGCAGCTTTACAAGGTCAGGATACTCTCGGAACAAACCGCTCCTCCTCCCCCCCTCCATGGCTCCCTCCTTGAGCTTTGGTTGCCCTCGGTGGCATGGCAGTGGACATTCCGCGCACAACGTGCTCGACGGAATGCTTAGCTCCTACATCTCGAAACTTTGGCGTGATTAGCATGCTCCCGTATTGTATGATTAACATGTATTCGGTAGTAGTAGCTAGCTGAATCACATGAAATTTTGGTTGTATACTTCACTGAACTGATTAGGACTGTCAATTTACCCTACAAGCATGTTTGGCCAAGTTTGCTTCTGAGATCTGACTAGAATATTGGTGATTTATAGAATCAGATTGCAATATTGTCCTGAACAAATATGAATCAGGTTGTATAAAACAATGCAATCATTATACCTTTGAATTAACTAGGACTGGCAATTTGTAGTTACTTTTGCCTGATTGTGAGTTTGTCACCGCATTTTGGAGCAGGAGAAGTACTGGGAGGATCACCCGGGCGAGGCCGTGCCCCTCATGCCGCCCAAGTTCTACTGGGGGCCATGGAGGGTGATGAACGGTGAAGTTCCCGCGCTTTATGCAGACACCAGAAGAGGCGAAACCGGCGTAGAAGCTTCAATGATCACTGAAATCGTTTTGAAATGATGCTCATATTGTGTTCTTACTCGATGAAAAGGCTCCAAACTTCAGTACCATGGTGTACTTGCAATGTTGCATCTCTGTAATGACACGATGTCGTCTTGTAGTGCTTGTTTGCGTGAATAAACAGTTTGCACCATCGCTCTCAAGGCAATTAGAGTTAGATTATCGATTATACAGTAGACAGTAGACACGGTTTATTCCCCTTTGAAATGAGAAATTGGAAGTGCTCATGAGTCATCAACTTTACTCCTTGTTTATCAACTAGTTTGTATTTTCGTCTTCCTGATATCCTCCGGGACATAACAGTCAAGAGTTGTTATGCGTTTGAATCAGTTAATCAATTCGTGCTTATGCACGAGATAGACGCAAGAGCCCAAGAGGGTTTAGGGTTTAGAGTTGATTTTGCAGGAAATGGCAGGCAAAATGATTGGCAAAATGCATATTAAAAAAATTGCAGCTTTCACCAAATCAACTTCGCATATATAGTAATCTACAAAATGAAGTGCTCCAAATTAGTTTAGTTTACATCAGACGGATTCCCAAGTTCAAAAAACAAATTATATCAGTCCCGTCTTTCTCCCGGCCCGTGAAATTCTGTAGAAATATCAAGTACTGTCTTTCAATATGAAAAGACAAATTCCGGTCATATAGCTTTCAAAAAATCACCCCTTTCATTTGAGGGGCACTGTCTTACATCAGGAGAAGACAGATCATAAATCATATTACTTGCTCTCAAAAATCCATCCCGCTCATCTGCGGCATCCGACTGGCCATTCTGGCCTTTGTTGCTGGGGGCTCAGCAACAGCTGCCTCTGTCGTTGTCATCAGCAAAGAAACACTGAAACAAAAACACAAGTTGTTAAGCAAGTGTAGAAATTTTTAGTCATGCAAAAGGAACATGGTCAATCAACTTAAGCTGTGTTCTTTTGAGAGAGTTACCAACTCGTCTTTCTCGTTTTTCGCGCGCACGCATTTCAAATTGCTAAACGGTGTGTTTTTTGCAAAAAGTTTCTATACGAAAGTTGCTTTAAAAAATCATATTAATTTATTTTTCAAAAAAAAATAGCAAATACTTAATTCATCATGCGCTAATGAGTCGCTCCGTTTTACGTGCACGGAACATTATGTCCGAACTATCAAGAACGAACGCAGACTTAAGGAAGGTGCGTACCTTGCTGCATCTTGTAGCGCTGTTCGGATGACTTTCACAGGGTCGATGATGCCAGCCTTAATCATGTCAACATACTCCCCTGTAGTTGGCAAAGCGCAGGAATCAGCTAATGAATTGTAAAGATTATTATGCTTTTGAAGGCATGTGGATAGCCTTTTCTTGGACTATCTAAATTGCAATAAAGGAACTCAACATGATTTTTGTTACAGCCTAACTGCCAAAACATAGCTAAACAGCACAAACCTCTTGCTGCATCATAGCCCAGATTAAGATTTTCTTGTTCAATTAGCTTCCCAGTGACCACACCACCATCAATGCCAGCATTTGCAGCTATAGTCATCAAAGGAGCCTACAGAAATCCAGAGATTATTACAGGTTTAGAAACAAGCCATCAGGTACATGAAATGCCAAAACCAATACAGGAACTAACCTTCAAAGCATTCTTGATAATTTGAACTCCAATCTTTTCATCCTCATTTGCTGTGATAATCTTGTCAAGCTCCTTGGTGGCATACAGAAGGGCAACTCCACCACCTGTTTGAAGTTCCAAATTGGCACAAAACATATGGACAAGTTACACGAAAGCAAAGCATCAAGAAACAAGTTTAGAAAAAAAAAACGCCAAAGTGGAAAAATAAGAAAACCGTCACTACACCTGGTACAATGCCCTCCTCCACAGCAGCCCTTGCTGCATGTAAAGCGTCTGTTACCCTATTTTTTTTCTCACCAACTTCAGCTTCACTAGCTCCCCCCAATCTGCAGTCAAAATGGATATCCTGAGAGGCGCAAAGTGGGGAAAAGAAATACAGTGAAACATCACTGTGCACCTGAAAAATAACAAACCTTGAGGACAGCAACGCCACCAGATAACTTTGATAGACGTTCTTGAGCCTTTTCTTTGTCAAATACAGCAGTGCTTTTGTCCATTGATTCTCTAAGCTGTTAAGGGCATTCACATAACAAATAATTTAATTTCTATCGAAAGAGAATCCGGCCACTATTATCTAGATAGTTGGGATGAAGGTCAAGAGTGACGATTTTATTGCAGTACCTGTTGACACCTCTCCTCTATCTGCTGTTTATCGCCTCCACCATCTAGAATGATAGTATCATCAAGGGATACAGTAACCTGTAAAGGAAAATCTCACTGTCTGTTTCTCAGGTGAAATAATTTGTGAAGATTGACAAACCTTTTTAGCAGTGCCAAGCATTTGTAGTTTGACTTTACCAAGACCAAGACCTTGGTCCTCGCTGACAACCTTGAAATTAAATTAAACGAAATAAGCAAGCCAATTTCAGTCATATTGTATCACTTGTGTTAAAGGATTTTATGGTTGTTGATCATAATGCTGACCTCTCCTCCTGTCAACACAGCCATATCATCCAGATTGGTTCTTCTGTTTTCACCAAATCCAGGAGCTTTTGGTCTACACAGTTTTGGCAGGACGCCGGGACTTCGTCACAGCCGGGCGGCACGTCTGTTGCGTCGGCCTCGCTGTCTGCGCAGTTCTGGCAGGACGCCGGGACTTCGTCTCAGCCGCCCGACACGTCTTGGCAGGGTCCTACCGGGACTTCGTCCGAGCACGGGTGGGCTTCCGCCACGCACTTCGACCTTAGTGACTTCGACTTCCCGGACATTATCGGTCCCTCACAGCTTGGAGGCGCACCGCCGGTGCACACGCAGGAGCAGTCGCCCTCCACCCCACTCCCAGACCCTCGCACTACCCGTGCTGTCCCACCGGATCGCTTCACGTACTCCCAGGACCACGTGCGAGCACAGGCCCGGAGGACCAAGCGGGGTCGCGGCGCGAGTCAGGGCCAGTAGAGCAGACATTTCTTTATTTTTCTTTACATTCTTGTACTATATGGTTGTAGACTGAATATGTTGTTGTTTATATTCGGGACTCGCATTCCTACACTTCGCTGTTACGTTTTCCAAAAACAGGAGTCCCTTTCGCCACATGGACGAGTACTTTCGGACGAGCCGATGCAGCTTTCTTTATTCGCGTGCGATACGACTGCGGAATGGCTTCTCATGCCCTTACATGTCACATCAGCATATGTCCAATCTTACTTTCGGCGAGAATTCCGCCCTCTATAAGGGCGGAAGGCCTTACTCCGCCCATATATAGAGTGGCAGGGTGCTCATTTCAACCGGTCCAACCGAAGGAAAAAAAAGAGAGGTGACTAAGAAGGAGAAGAGCTGCGAAGCATTGTTGCTGTGCTTATTCGAGCGCAGGTTAGTACAATATTCCGACGTATGGTTATATTTTGTGTCGCATACTAGTGTAATTACCATGTATTTGAAATTTGTGAGTAGATTTGTAGCACTTAGATACGGACCCTAGTTTATTTGCGAGTAGATCTGTAGCACTGTTGGTAGTTATGTTGAAATTTGTGAGTAGATCTGTAGCACTTAGAAGTGTGAATAATTTTAGACTAGATTTGTTGTGCACACGTTTGGTTTGTAGTAGTACTATATTTGACCGTACAATGAGAAGTGTTAAGGGTGTTTACAATATTTTATAGTTGTATTTTTAAACTGTAGGATGCCAAGGCGTGGAAAAGCTACCAACTCAAGGTAACATAAATCGTTTTTGTGATATTATGTGTTATTCGTTGTGCATGAAATGAGGAATCCTAGATTAATGGGTTAGGGTGTTTCATTTATTGTTCACTTGTAGTCGCCCGAAGACTGGAAATGCCTTCAACCCATTGCCTTTGCCTAGCGGTGTTCCAGTGCCCATGTGCTGGTGCGGTGATCCTTGCAAGGTAGCCAAATCCGACGAAGAGCAGACGTACATGCAGAGATACTGGATGTGTGCCAATTTTGAGTTTGAGCCAACACATGAGATACGCCGCATTAACTTAATGGTGAGGAACTGATGTTTTGTAATGATTATTTGGTGTATGAAGTAGTCTTCAACAACTTATTTGGTTAGTAAACATTGCATTTGTTGTAGACCCCTCCACCGCTATGTGATTTTGAGCAGTGGATCGACACCGAGATCAAGCCGCAAAACAAGGAGCGTTTGGAGTACATGCGGCAATGGGATGCAGAGCGCAAGGAGAAGATAGAGCAGAGACGCAAGGAGGAGGCCGCAGAAAAAGAGCACAAGGCTGAGGCGGAAAGGAGGCGTGTTGCTGCGTACAGGGAGGAACGGGAGCGGAAGCTTGAGCGTGCGCGGCGAGCGAAGGCAGCAATGGAGGAGAACCCCGATGCACAGAGGAAGGGAAAGTGGCCTCGTTGCACTCAGTAGTATGCACGAGTTGGTAGTTGTATGGTGTTAGGGTTTAGGCCGGCCTTGTTTCGCTAAGTGGGTAGGAACGTGTTCCATCGGTTCGTGGGATCTCCATATCTATCCACTCAACGAATTTGCAGACCCAACGATATGCCTATGTAACATGTTATCATTATGTACGATCAAGTTAGCGTTCTGCGTATTCAGAATTGGTACTAGAAATTGGAGCACATAAGTCATACCCGATCCATGTTGCCACATTGGAAGAATCGCCTCCCCCGAGTATTTGAGTTGAGAGACGACTAAAATATACAGTCATCACCACAATGGCACAACGGACGGTCACACCATGGTGGAATGAAACCGCCCAAAGGATGATGTATTGACATATGAGGAGTGATGAATTTTCGGAGTTGTCCCAAAAGTATTTTCGGAATTTTTAAACATACTAGTTGGATGCCCATGCGTTGCAATGGGAAAAAAATTAGGGCAACTTTAAGGCCCCGTTTGGATGGGATTAGTAAAACCAAGTTGTGCGTTCTGGAAATTTTCGGAGTTGTCCGAAAATCATTTTCGAAACTTCCGAAAAATTACAGAACCAAGTTGTGCGTTCTGGAAATTTTCGGAGTTGTCCGAAAATCATTTTCGGAACTTCCGAAAAATTAAAGAACCAAGTTGTGCGTTCTGGAAATTTTCGGAGGTGTCGACGGCGGGGGAGGACTGGCGCGGGATGGCCGGCGCGGCAGCTGCGGCGCGGGATGGCCGGCGCGGCAGCGGCGGCGGGGGATGGCCGGCGCGCGGGCGCGACGGCGCGGGAGGAGCAGCAGCGCTACGATGAGGAGAGAGAGACGGTCAGACGGCTCGTGCGGGCGGCTTCGGTGAGGCGCTGAGACGAGAGAAGAGAAGAGAGAGCGAGAGAGAGGGAGGCGTTTTTATTTGGAGCGGCTTCAGTGAGAACGGACACCACGGTTCCTTTCTTTTTAATATGGTATAGATACACTACCAATTTAGGTTTCTGCAAATTTTCGGAGCTATCCGAAAAATTTTCGGAATTCGGGAAGCAAAATAAGATTCTGTATATTTTTGGAGTTGTCCGAAAATATTTTTCGAAACTTTTGAAAATGATAGTGTAGTCATTAAGTTTATGAAAATTTTCGGAGTAGTTCTCTTTTGGAATTTTTGAAAAAAGCGTGTAAACTCGGGAAGGCGGAGGGGCAGGGGGCAGGGATGTTGCCGCCCTTGCAGAGGGCGGCAAGCCCTCGGAGCAATTTTGCACACCGCGGCCCGTGCGCGCCGTCAAGACGCACACGGCGCCGTGTGCCACGTCAGCTTACCGCCCTTTCAAAGGGCGGCAGGATCTATTTTTGTAATTTTTTCCGGCGCTATAATATTTCTGTAAATATTAAAAAAAAATCTAAAAACAAAAAAAATTCACTACGTACCAGTAGCGAAAGCAACGAGAAGTTGGGCCCTGATGTCAGCCCATGTACACATAGGCCCAGTAGACTTCTCGGGGCTGCTATAGTAGGAAATCAAATAACTGCTGCTAATTTGCTAAGCTCAATCGAACAGATACTTCATATGGCTGCTCAAGTACAGGAATTTAGTTATCGGAAAAAAAGTACAGGAATTTAGTTATAAAAAAAAGTACATGAATTTTCTAGAACTTGGTCTTTACCATCTTCTGCTATAACAATCAATATTTTGATTCATGCCATCAGAATTAACCTACCATGACCACATATTCATTACTAGTTGATTAGAGAGCACCGCTACACGTACTAACCTTTTTTTACAAAACTCCAACAAACAATGATCTCAACCATTTAATTTAAGTAGATGGAAGTTATAGACAATTTAGATATAATCATAGCGTGACATGTAGTGTTAGTAAGACAAAATTTACTACATATAGATTTTTCCGCTTAGAAATCAGATGGAGTGCTAATCTGCTATGCTCAAAGCTCAATCGAATAGATAGGTTCATATGGCTACTCAAGTACAGGAATTTCCTACAACTCAGGTCCCTTACCATCTCCTGCGACCTTATTAGCAGCTTCAGCAACTTGCTTCACCAGGTTTGCACCAACATTCTTAGCGCTGTTGCAACAGTGACTCCATCATTTGTGACTTTGGGAGCTCTATGGGATCTCTCAATAATCACATTGCGCCCCTACAACGGCACACACAAGAACACCCATTCAGTCGATAAATCGAGTGTGGTACTATATCAATTCTGTCTGTAGCAATAGATACGATTTCAATGTTGAAATTGAGCATCCTTTTATACTTCTGAAATGCGCCAACAAATAGCAATACATTATATTGTAACTGAGAGTCTGAGAGGAGGTTCCTCTCCTTCGTCAGCGCCTCATCTAACTTTACCACACTATTCATTGCCTCCACCATCTCTGCAAACATGGATGACAAATTCTCAAACAAATAGGCGGTTGATCAAATGCACATATTAGATACAAAAGAAATCATGCAACCTATTTGTAGGGCCATCCAGTTTCTTGTTTGGTTGGATGGATAAAAATGGATAGAATGAAAACTATAACATATTAACTAATAATAAAACATGTTAATTATCATTAATATAGCCATAATCTATACTAATTAATAACAAAATAGACTAATTATATCTAATCAACACTAATTTTGACAAGTTAATTACTAATTAACAACAAAATGCATTAATTGTTGCTAATAAATTACTAATGATTAAGATTAGCAAAGGTGGATACCCTCGTTCAGCCAATTTGTCCGGATACGCTCATCCAGCATCTTCGTAGATTATTTCCTCTCCGGGCCGTCCTATCCACCCTTGCCCACCAACCAAACATAATAAAAAACTGGATCACCATCTCCCATCCAGGGATATCCCCTCCAACCAAGCACACCCTTAACATACCACACATACACAAGAATCTGGTCAATATGCGATCACTTCGTCCTAGAGAGTAGAGAGAGTAGAACTAATTATGTGTTTACTCCGTACTATAGACAACAGAATCACCAACAGATGAAAATTGCGAACACAATAAATTTAAATTTTATGAAAATATCCACTAGGATCGCTACCAATAACCACGTATCATGACACCAACACCTAGTCAGTATCACTAGTCCAAAACCTTTTAAATGGCTTACCCATGCATGCCTATGCTCCATGGAACTATGCATCAAAGATTATTATTAACTCGGGCAAGTCAGAAAGCTATTGCTAGTTGCTACACGCGAGTTTCTCATGTGCAGAAAAGAGTACAACTCTTAGACCACATAGGAATCACAAATCCCTGCCATTAGGCAATTCATGCAAGAGTAGATGAAACTAAAACTCTCCCATTGCATCTCGACAAATTTGGGCAGAAATCCAATACAATAACCACAGCAAATTTCAAGCATGTAAGAAATAAAGATGAGGGTGAATCATAGCAAACCAAAATGAGAAGCGGCTGAATTCCTATCAACTGAAACACGAGATGAGCACCAAGCTTAGGCCAAATTTCAAATGCCGAATCTTCCATTAGTATCTTATGAAATCAATATATGCATAAGCAAACAGAACAGAATCAACAAAGGAAAAGGACAAACACCCCCATCAGTTCACAGTTGCGGACATACTTGCAAGCTTGAAGCAGCTCAGACCAAATAACAAACACAATCATATGCGAGAACGGTTTTTCATAGGCAGATGAAATCAACCAAAATAAGAAAAAAAAGTGCAAACTAAATCAGGCTCCACAATACAACTCCCAACTCCCGAGAGATTCATCTCATCCATAAGTCCGCATGAAACGGCAAAATCTAAGCGACATGAAAGATGAATTAATCTCTGATTCATCATAGACCCCTGCAAAAGCCCATCTCATGCTATAACCCTCAGCATGAGACAAGGCGAATCCCAAAAGGAAAAAACCAATCTGATCGAAACCAGTTCACTAGATGCAGCGTTGAAGCAAAAACAATAAATGGAACAGTAGAAACACTCATCCCATGGCATCCGTCCGTTCGAAACACCGCAACCTTGACCAGTTTGAATCAAACCAAACCAAAATCATCTTGCTATTGTTAAACCCCTGATTAAACCCAGAGTCGAAATCACAAAGAGCTCCCAAATCACAAACACCCTATGCAGAACCCAGGCATGACATGGCCGTAGGCGAGCGAAATCAAGGCTACACCACGTCCAATGCAGCAGCTACACATGACACAGCTCGAAATTGAAAACCCCAGTTAAACCCCAAAAATGGACTATGCGTGCAACATCCATGCACCATAGTCATAGGGCGCCGAATCAACGCAAATCAATCAAACCTCCTGGTCATCTCTACCAACTCCGACAAGTCGAAACCCCAAAGAGATTACAAAAATCCCCCATACTTTTTTTGGCAAAGTTGCAAGCAAGCATACCTAATGTAGCCATTATAGCAGCAAAGATGATGATTCCAATGGGCTGAACCCTCAGTTTTACCAATAGGATACTTGTAGACATTGATGCTCTTTATCAACAGATGTATGAATAAAAGGTCATTTTACAGGCAAAAAAATCTAGTAGGCGGGCTAGTAATTTCACAGGAACTTTTACAGGATTTTCATCCAAATTAGCTCAACTACAGTAGGATTCAGAAGAAATCCAGGGCTTAATCCAATACAATTGAACAGTTTAATCTAAAATTAGCTCAATTTCTATGAATTCTTATGAATCATGTTGGTCTGGAAGTCTGAGCTGTCCGTCCACCGTTAGACAGAGCAGCCCAAGGCCCAAGCTAAGACCACCCTAGCCCATCAAACTGGGTATACACAAAAGAGGGGGCCCACATTTCGGCTAATCCAGTTAGTCCAGTGCAATGCTGATTATATGCAGCCACCACAACACACCAACCAGGTTACCAGAACAAAGTCAGACAAGAACATATCAGATTTGACAGGAATCTTCTATAATCTAAAGCTATGCATTTGCAACATGTACTGTTGAAGCTGCTGCTGGTACAACAGAAGCCAATTCCATCCAGATAATCCAACAACACAATGGGGGGATCTCTGATCTCTCTACTGAAAATAAACAGCTAATGGCTGAACCAGACACTCAGTTTTCCAGTTTTCCTTTCAGAGAATTTATAGGGATGATCTCTAGGGTCTGCTTATTGGATGACACAGATGCAGGTGTTCCCGTCTTCATCATCCGAGTCTCTAGATTCGCTGCACGCAAGGACATTGATAACCAAAGATGCTATATAATTCTATCACACTTAGTTCAAGCTAGGCAATCATTTGAAAAAGATGTGCGCCGGTGAAATTCAGGATGTGCTCCGGAGAATCATATTTTGTTTTCTAACCCAGATACAGAGATGAATCATTTGCAGAATACATACACATAATAGTAAAGCCTCACATTTTATTACAGTATCAATCTTATGAAAAAGGAAGAAAATCGAGCGATTCCTTCAAGTTTCAGCTTATTTATATAAAGCTATGAAGGCGCTATGCACGCAGACTGTACCAGATCTATTTTAAGTTTTACTAACATCCATAATGCTGCTAAAAGAAAATATAGATCACCTGAGTGGATTCAGGAGCTACTGGAGCACCTTATCAAACAGTATGTGTATAATGTAGGATTAGATAGACTACAACCGAGCAGGGAATTATGACCTGTAAAGACTGATTAAAGTATATGAATACAAGTGGTGGCCTGTCAGACAGGAATATAGAGGAAGATGCATGAGAAGATGGAGGGACATACTTATGCATATATCATGCTCCTTCATGTAAAGCAAGCCGCCACTGCGCCCGCACTAATAGCTTCCCCATGTGTTCTTGCATTTACATTCCTTGCATTGGCATGCAGTCCGTTCCTTGCATTCATCAATGTGTCAAAATATTTCACATCAGCACAAATGGACCACAAGAAGGTCGCATTGCCATTGGCCAGTGAGTGATATTTCCCTAAACACGCAGCTTTGCAGGATGGGCAAGCACATCCAACGATGCAACGGAGTTCAGAACTTGATTCTTACCTTCACATTTGTGGACTCCATCACCATTGAACCCATCCGGACACTTACAGGCATCATTCTGTAGGTTATAAACATCATAAATATCTTTTAAATTTTAACAACACACAAGAAAACAATATCCCAACTGATAACTTATGTGTAGGCAAAATATGTCCACCCAAATCCCGAAGCTAAAATAATGAGGATGCAAGTTAGACATTGGAAAGTTACCATTAGCATGTCTAGATTCTTGTAAGGGACATCAAATTTACGAAATCTGTAGTTATTTTCATTTAAAATAATTTCTTCGGGTTGCGAGTGGAACGGTGGATAACCTATCTCTATAGATAGCCCTTGTGGAATGTACAATGATTAGATTGGGGGGTATTGGGAAGGCAAGCAAGAGCTCCATCAATTTCCTACTCCTAACTCTTCAAGATTTAAACAAAATCAGGTCACTACCATGTCTCCTATTTGGTTATTAACATCTCGAATAATAACCCTTTCATTGTAAATAAAACTGAAGGGTTCTGTAATATCAATGGACTCATACACTTAAGTATTAGTAACAGTTCAATAAGACTAAAATTGCTTGCCACAAAAATGATACTTTCTTATTAATTGAAGAGAACACAGTTGTTATCCCCCAAAAAAGGGTGTCTGATAATAATTAACTTACTTATAGTCATTAAGCAATTCAAACTAAAAACGAGATCCAACATGAACAAAGCATATGCGAAAAAATTGAGCTGCCACCGCACAATTAATTAGTTACAAGTTTCTTCTCTGGCATATGTTATCCCAAGCCAAAAAATGAGCTAATCCCAGTTTTCTTTGCTAGCTTATATTCGACAATTAAACTCATATCACAGTAATAAAAAAACCACAACCAATATCGACGACATCCAAGTTCTCGATAAGGTTTCGTTATCCTAATAAATTTGATTATTTGAACACTGGATCATAACAGCTTCCGATGCATTGCTGAAGGCAATACTACTAAACACAACGGTGGAAAAAATACACTATTGGTAAAATATCTGCTCATGATAATCTACTCTATAAGGAGATGGGAACTTTGGTGCGATCGCGTTCGGGAGGGGAGGAGCCAGGGATATAAATTTGTATTTTGCAGTGAACAAAGATTTACTAATTATTGGACAAGGCATTACCACAGATTCATCTGCTCACCATACAGCCAATCTGCAAGATGCTCTCTACCATTGTGACCCTCTCGCTCCTGCTGTCCTGCACACACACAAAGAACAAATAAAAAGAAATCAGAGAATGGGGATTCAAGCAAAGAAACAGAGATGAGCAAGGACCAAGAAGCCAGATCCATGAAAGGGTCACAACCGATGGAGACGCACATATTCGCAGCAGGCACAAAATCCCTGGGCCAAAGAGGGTGACGTGGTGCCGGAACTCACCTTCAACATAGGCCAACAGGAAGGGGATGGTTTGCAGCCATTATTGGAGACGTGGAAGCGTGACGCCGTGCTGTCCATGCTCAGCTATTTCTGCAAGGCCGCCATTAACATGACAGATCTCATGCTGCGGCTGACTGGACCTCAAATATGGGTCGCGCCGGAGAGTCCTTTCTTAGAGATGCCCAGCCTGAGGAAGCTGCTGGTTGTCGACATGCCGCCGCACTGGGATGCCACATGGATACGTGCCCTTGTTGAGGAGGCTCCATCGCTTGAGAGACTCCATGTCCACTTTTCCCAACATTGTGAAGACGATGATGAGACGGCCTTTCGTCGGAAGTTGGAGATAGTGTGGGAGCAGGAGCCCTCAAGAGCACTGCATTGTCATCCAGACGAGTTGGTGGTCATTGGTTTTCAGATCAAGAAAGAAAGACAGGTTCAGCTTGTGAGGCATATCATGGAAGCATCCATGGCGTTGCGCCGTGTTGTTCTGCTCAAGCATGAACATGTCAAGGACAAAGGGCTAGGTGAATGGGAGATGGTAAGCCAGAAATGTACCTGGAGTGATGAGGAGGAGCTAACCGTGCAGGAGCAGACCAGACAGGGGGTTTGCTGTTCAATGGACCAAGTTGAAGAGGTCCTAGAATGAAACTAAACTGCACACTAGTTAGTTTTGATCTTATCTTTTATAAATGATTCTAATGAATATCCTGCACACGGAAGTCATTAATTACCAAGGCACATCCCCTTGCACAATAAAATATGACCGGTGACTCGGTGAGACATTGACCCCATTGTCATAAGAATCTATGAACACTAATCATCTTGTTCACGTCAGTTACAAAAGACATATCTCTCATGAAACTTATGACTTGGTGTCCTATGATGCAAAAGTAAAACTTGAGAACCTCTCAAAAAAATGTAAAACTTGAGAGAAGAGGAGTAGAGAACAAACAGAAGGCTCCACTTAAATACAAAAGAACATGCATACAAGGCATAATAACAAAAACAGTGTTTCTGTAAAAATAACTAATAAGAAGTCACACAGAAATAAATTAAGATCATAATGCATGCAGTATAACTTAAAGCATTGTAAACAAGTAACACATTAACATAACAGATACATGCTTTATAACTTACAGCCTTGTAATAAAACATTAACATGACAGATCACTCTAGAACTACTTGAACTGGAGTTGTTGAGCAAGAAACTCTATTGGCAAACTGGTTCAGAATCTGGGTTTTCTCCTCATCGCTCCAACGGTGTTGCTGCCTCACAATTTTCCAATCCCAACGCCCCATTTCTTCAACACGCCCATACCTAAACAGAGCAACAAGCTGCAATACCGTTGATACTCCCATCACAAAGTTAACAAAGTAAACCTGTCTCTCTGTTCCCTCAAAGCCAGCTACAACCAATTCCTTAAGCTTTCCATGCTGCAAAGTGGATGGCATCCAAATGATTTCATCACAATGGTCATCATCCCAAGGGGTGATATGGATGTGAAGGCTCTCCAAACATGGAGCTGCTTCAAGCAGGAGGCGAGGCCAAGAGACATCCCATGAAGAAGGCACATCAGCAATCAGGAGCCTTCTGAGATTAACCAGCAACAACGAGGGGCAGATGGCACGAACCATCTCCCATATCCAGTGAATCGTAGAACCAGGTTGGTTATGTTTTGGGTGAATCCAAGAAACTGCTCGATGTTCAAGTCCCAATTAAAACATAAGTTACGTAGACGATTTCTGTAACCATGGCGTAAGTTAAGGTTCATGTGCATAAGGTGCGAGAAGGAGTGATTGTACCTCACCCAAGTCTCCCTGATAGCTATGCTCTCAAGCATCCCAAGAGATTGTAGCGCGATGACGCTGCAAAACTCCACGATAAGCTGCTTGATCCTTGACCTGGGGGCATTGATAACCAGAATGCCCTGGTCCGCCCACCAGCATGACTTGAGGTGTAGCACTTGCAACTGGGGGCATGAGTTAAACACATCTTCATAGGATGCTTTGGCCACGGATTTTCGCAGGTCTTGCAAGGTCAATTCGGTGAGAGCTTGAAACCCCTGCAATGGCGGAATGATACAACCTCCTAGCTTCAGGCTTCTCAGGCAGGACTTGTGGGGCTCAATGCAGAGACCATGGTGAGGAAATCTGTGGAAAATCCGCCGCAGAGACCGTTCGGTCCAATATGCAGGCTTAGCAAAAACTTCAAGATCCTTGACTCCCCAAGAATCCACAGCCTTGGTGATCAAGCGGTTCATAAGATCAGTGTAGTGAGTGGCAAAGAACTCCACCCGCAGCACACCGACCCTCCGATGAGCTTGGCCAGCACAATCATGATTGTCATCCGCGTCTAACAAGTTATTGATGGAGGAGGCCATGTTTCGCATGGCAAGGCGCTCGTACCGCTTGATAATTGCAACGAGAACCTTGACATCAACGGGATACGGAATAAGACCAGTCCCTTGGTGGAGTTGGATGCACTGGCAGTAGCGCGGCGGGAGTATTTCACTGACCATGAAATCGAGGGTGTCAAGCCAGCGCAGGAGCCGGGCCCAGCGCTTGGAGAGCGTCGCGGTGGCGAGGGCGGCGCGAGTACTGTCGAGCCGCCGCAGGATGAGGAGAAGCACATCGTCGGAGAGGGCGCTGATGCGGTCGTCGTCGCAGGGCGCCGCGGGTGTCCGGCGGAGACGCAGCCCCTTCCTCCTTGCCACGTTGCGTAGGGCGCGGAGACGCTCGTCGCCGCAGACCGCGGGCGTCCGGCAGCGACAGAACGTACCTCCGGAGTTGCGAAGGGTGCGGTGAAGTGGGTGAAGGGCGGCGCTGGCGCCATGGGCGGATCCATCTTGGGACATGGGGGGTTCAGTTGAATCCACCAATTTTCTTTTGTGGGTGGGGGGCTCTGGAATTAAGGAAATAAAGCTTCTTCCAGATCTACAAGAGAAGCTAGGGTTAACGCAAGCAAAATCGAGATAAAAGTGGGTGGAAGAGACAGATGAATGAGAGAGGCTGTGGATGCTCACCAGGATGCAGCAGGACGACGGCGCCTCTCCCCTGCTCTGCTCGATCGGCGCAGGCGAGACGAGACGGAAGGATTTTTTTTTTTTAACGCGGAGGGGACGGCCGGACGGGGGAGATTCTCGACGCACAAAGAATTTTCTTTTACCGTCTACGTCCCAAAATTAATTGAGAAAATTCATGAAATATCATTAACAAGCATTCAATTTTCAGAAATAGTACAAGTTTTATGAAATACTATCATACAGTGACTTTGTCTCAAAAATATCATCATTTTTAGGGTCCCGTTAGCAGCCCTCCGTAGGATAAATAATGCATTTAACAACGCAGGATGGACGGGACCTTAACGACGTTGATATTTTTGGGACAAAGTCGCTTGTACAATGGCATTTTATGGAACTCGCGCTTGTTAATAGTATTTCTAGGAATTGGGTACTTGTCAATGACATTTCTTAGATTTTCTCAAAATAATTATATTTGAGAGGGTAAAATGCAAGTTATCAACGTCTACTCTCCATCCCAAAATAAGTTAAACTATTATGAGATATATGACATATTATATTGTTTTATCTAGCTTGCGCCTTGGCCGATCTAGTGGGAGCGACGCCCTCACACCCCTGATCAATGCTCACTCCATGTCGGTTCGTTCAATTTGGAGTTCTTGAGCACATACGTTTTTGAAGTCATCATCGGTTTAGGAATCGTATCAACTTCAGAGTCCTGAAATTAGTCGATGGACATATCAAGTCGCCAGCAGTTGGATTCTTGATGGATTTGGTTAAAGAAATTAATCAAGTTATCTATTAATTAGATAGAGTCAGTTAGTTTCTTTTTACTTTTAGGAAATATTGTTTAGAGTTCGAGTAGGACTTGTATCTTTTACTTTATCTTTAGAAAAGTTTGTGTCTTGTCCAATAAAGACTAATATCTACCCATGGGTATAAATATGTACATCCGGGGTTTATTGTAATCTGTCTCTCGATCAATACAATTACTCTCGGCGCATCGTCACCCTCTTTCCCGAGGTTTTTATTTATCAACCGGTGAAACTTGGCACCTAACACGGGGTTGCATCGGCTTTCGATCTCCGGCGAAAGGGTAAGTCCTACGTTTTGTTGGCTCTGGCAATTGTATTGGCTACATTGGTGTTATTCAAGGTTGCATCGCTTTGACCTTTTGGATCGCTCTGGTTCGATTGATATATTTGCCTACCTATTTATCATATATCTTAGTTAATCTAAGTCGATTATTCAATTTACTTGTATCGTTCAGATCTTTTCTAGGGTTTTGCCGGTATCGGCTAAATTGTTTTGTCGATTTAGATTAGCTAAGGTAGAAATCACCCTGAAAATCAATCAAAGGCTTGATTGTTTAGACTTTATATTTCTTTTCATACTTTGCGCTGCATCAGCCCTAGTCATTCTTAGAACCATAATTTCTAGCTTGCTTTTTGATTGCCAATAAGGGTTTCATCGGGGTTTCAGTCGATTAGTTATTTGGATGTTGCATCAGCTCACAAGGATTATATACAAGTTGGATTTAGCCGATGACAACAAAAGTTTTATTGATTATCTAATCATTTGAATTTAATGACATCGGACCTCCAGCTGATGTATGTTTTAACCTTCGGATCAATATTTATTCTATCGTACCATTATTAGCCGATTGGTTTCTATTGAATTACATTATTATTTTATTGCATTATTGTTAGTCGATTGTCTTTATATCACTATTTACTCAAGTGTCAGAATCTACATTGGTTATATAGCCGATGACTTAAAACCCTATCGACATCGGCTGGTATCGACATTGGCTGGAATTACTATATCGGCTTGATGGTCGATCGGCTATTTGATTTTAAATTTATATATCTTGTCAATTATAGGATCAAACTGTCTGGCACGCCCGCATCTCATCAATTTTAGAACCTGCACTGGAGATAAGTAGATATCCTAGGCCTTCGTGTGTTCGTCGACTTGGTTCGCGTCAACACAGATCTGACATCATCGATCGAGCGTGGATTTTTTGTCAACACAGATGGTTAACAGTTGCACAATACGTCTCCGATCGCTTGGTAACACGCTGAAAGTGTCAACGAGTTATACCCCGATCACGGTGTTTGTAGAGTATGGGGATCGTTGGTACCAGGGTATACGCGAGATTAAGGTAAAAAACACGGGAGACAGGGATTTTTAGACAGATTCGGTCCCCTTAACTGACATATAACAGCCATACTCTTGTTGGCTGAAGCAGATGTTGCCTTTATATATCAGTATCACACGAGTACAATATTTGGGATGACCTAATCTAGTCGGCGTCAGCTTGGCGGCATGGATCTCCAACACGTAGTCGATGGCTAGTGTAGTCTTCTTCCTCGAATATGAACTTGGTAAGATTAGGGGTAGCCCTAGATCCCTCTATCGGCCTTTGTGGTTCCAAATTGGGTATGTCTAGGCTTACCCCGGATTTGTCTAGATCTGTATTAGCTTCTACTCTGACTTGGCATGTCTAGATCTGTCTAGACTTGTTGGCGTGTTGCCTCTCCTCCTAGGAGGTTTTGTATTTATACCCTCAAATGTCCTCTTTTCCAAGTAGAGCTAAAGAGACAAGTATGAATACGATCCGAGTAGTCCCTGTAGTATCCAACTAGAACTCTGCTTCTTCTTCCTTATCTGGAATACCTTTCGTATATGAGGCATGATTTCATATAAGACTTGGTATATAGCGGGTCCGCCGAGCCCAATTTAAGACTATTGGGTATGTCTTATCTATAACACTGACAGTAGCCCCCGACCTCAATGCAAATGATCGAACTAGCATTCTCTTCCATGTAGCCCGAAGATCCTTGATTGTCAGAATCACCCAGCTGTTCTTGGAATACCAAGTAGGCATGAAATTGCCAACAAGTCATCTTTCCTGACTATGATAGATAACGTGACTATTGTTTGTATTTGGATTGAGGTCAAAAAACTTCATCTCGGCGGATACACCATCACTTTATCCAATAACCCTTGTCGAACTCATCCAACCGTTCTTAGACAGTTGAGCAAGTATAGAGTATGCGACAAGGTCCTTCTCTTCTCCTGAACCGAGAAATTGACTTGAACTTGAATTCACTAATTCAACGTCCATCTAGTCGAAAATAAATTTCGACTACTGTGTGCCTTGGGACTAGTTTAGCTGAGTAAAAGAAATGTCGGTTTGAGCTTTATCTAGTCAAGGCAAGATGTTGACTACCATAAAGTCTCCAACTGCTCTACTATTTGACTTTCCTGAAATCAATTACTTAGAACAAATTGTTAGATAGAAAAGCCCCAAGCGAACGTTTAAGAGTAATATAATCTGAATTGAAAATATGAATTGAAAACATTGAAAATTAATTGGATCTATGTGTGACAATAAACGAGTACTCTCGCAAGAGTTGCCCTCAGCTAAACAGAGTTTGGTACCCTTCCTTGCCCCCAACTGGATTTGTGAAAAGTTTTCCACAAAAACAACTTGAATCTTATAACAGACGGTGCTGAAGCAGCGAGTTCCTAGCCCCTAGCCGTGAAGTTGAGAAAATCAATTTTTGATTACACGGCTAGTTAATACGTTACAGTGAGTACTCTGACATGACCAATCTGACATGGTCGTTTGACCCTCAGTACTTGACTAGTCCAATACTACCAAGCGTTCCCGGCCAAGGTCTATGAGACCTGGGGACTAGTCAGGCTAACGCAACGGGACGTTAGGAAACGACTTCGAGATGTAGCGATATAAGAACAGGAGATCAACAGACAAATATTACACATTTGATATGTATAAACACTTACAGAGATTAATGCATGAGGGTGATGAGATCGCTACCACGTTGATCGAGGATCAGGTGTGTAGTCGTACTTCGACCACTCGTAAAAGATTCATAGAGATGGTGAGATCACTACCACCACTAGTTGAGGATCATGTGTGTATTCGTACTCAATCACTCACAGAGGTGGCGGGAGAATCGCTACAACCACTAGTTGAGGACCAGGTGTAGTCGTTCTCGACCACTCGTAGGGGTAGTGGGAGAATCGCTACAACCGCTGGTCGAGGACCAGGTGTAGTCGTTCTCGATCACTAGTAGAGGTGGTGAGAGGATCGCTACAACCGCTAGTCGAGGACCACGTGTAGTCGCACTCGACCACTCGTAGAGGTAGTGAGAGAATCGCTACAACCGCTGGTCGAGAACCAGGTGTAGTCATACCTCTACCACTTGTAGAGGTGGTGCAAGGATCGCTACAACCACTGGTTGAGGACCAGGTGTAGTCATACCTCGACCACTCGTAGAGGTGGTGTGAGGATCACTACAACCGCTGGTCGAGGACCAGGTGTAGTTATACCTCGATCACTTTTAGGGGCGCTTGAGTTGATTATTACATGTGCATCTCATGTGGCCAGCATGTCTTCACATACAACTTATAAGCATACCGGACGCCCATTCACCATCACGCCGGGTGATCAAGCCGACAACGTTCGCGAGGGGTTCGTAAGTAGCAATCTTTTCACAAATAGACTGCGCGTGACTAGTACTAGATGTGAGATAGGCCATCGGTTTTTGTTGATAGGTTTGGTCCGACTACTTCGTATTTTTTGAGAATGTTCTTGTCGCCATCAACAACAGCGCGGCCGGTGACGACGGAGGCGACCGACGGTGAAGTCGATGTCACCTTCAACAATGGCAGCGGAATCCACTAACCATGGAGACGAAGAAACTAGTCGACGGTGGCGAAGGTAGCCGGCGGTGAAGTCAATGTTGCCATAAGCAACGACGGCGGAATCAACCGACCGTGGAGCAAAGAAAACCGAGGGTGGCATGAAAACTATGTCGCCATCAGCAACGGCGATGGAGTACACCAACCGTGAAAGCGAAGAAACCAGTTGGCAGCGATGAAGGCAACCAACGGTGAAGACGATGTCGCCATCAGCAACGGCGGCATAATCCATCAACCGTGGAGGCGAAGAAACCAGTCAGCGGCCATGAAGGCAACCGACCGTGAAGACGATGTCGTCATCAACAATGGCGACGAAATCCACCAACCTTGGAGGCAAAGAAAACCGACGGTGGCATAAAGACAATGTTGCCATCAACAATGACGCGGCGGAGTACACCAACCGTGGAGGCGAAGAAACCAGTTGGCAGCGATGAAGGCAACTGACGGTGAAGACTGTCGAAACCTAATTTCGGCAATAAGAAACTGGGGGTAGCAATCAAGCGCCTAATACGATGGGTTAGTGAACAAAGAAGGTTTAGACAGGTTCAGGCCTTCCCTAGAGAAGTAATACCCTACTCCTGTTTCGGTGGTTTAGTTCCGCCGAGTGGTTTATTGATCTCTTGATCGAGATGTATGAAGAAAACCTAGCTATTGCTATTGTCTCAATCTGAAATCTCCGATCCCTCACGGGACGTCCTACCCTCCTTATATAGGTTTAGAGGGCAGGCTCACAATTGGGAATCCTAATCAACATACTATATTAGACTCCACAATATCCCCGACTAAGACTATAAGCCTTTCCTTATTACACAAGGAAACATAATACTTAAGTCCTAGTCGATTACACAATCACAACACATAACCTATCCCCTATATCAGTCGGATAAGCTAGCCGTGTGGGTATATGGTACCCATAATCTCCACAGTAGCCCCTGAGACCTTCACAGTCGACAAGATATCATAGCCTCAAACAAAAATAACACACATCCGAGTACTTCCATAGCAGAGTGCCTCCATTGCCGAGTGCTTCCATCATCTCTGCCTAGGTCTCCCGAGTGCTTTATCACCCAATAATCAAGACTGTGAAGGGATGAAAATGCTTCAAAAAATAATCCAAAATATGAACTTAGGTGCATCGACTAGATGCACCTAATTAGGTGTAGCCCCCGACTATGTGTTTAGTTAAACAAACTAAGCATATAGTCAAGAACTATAATAATCATACTCATCCGAGTGAAACAAGTAAATGTTTAGCCAAAGCCAAAACAATAATAAAAAATCATGTAACACATAACCTTATAATCAAGGCATAGTGTATAATGATTCCGAGTACTGGCAAGCTCATGCTATCCGAGTCATTCTGCCCGAGTCACCTCAAAGCATACTACTCCACCATCCTCAGTAATAAGTTATAATAAAACCGAGTCAATCAAACTCATAATAATGCGACCAAAAAATAATCAGCCTAAGCCATGATATTGGTCTTAATAAAAAAAGTTCACCAAAGTGATAAGATAATATTGACATAATCTAAAGTCAATTACCTTTTATAAACCAAACAGCTTTAGCAACTTATGAAAAAGTCACTAAAATAGCTATAAAAACTTTACTGTTTGTCACCTTCCAAAGTGCATCGCATCAACTCCTAAAAAGTTGAATGACTGCAGTATGAAAGGATTTGAGTAGTATTGGACAAATTACACACGCATATTGCCAGGGCAAATTTGCTTAAGTCCTAAAGACACGTGCAAAGCCATACCAATGTCACGGGCTGTAAGCTTCTCATGGGCCTCGGCCCAAAACGAGAAAACCTACCGATACCCTAAAAAAAACGCCGTCGTCTTCCCCGCCGCTTCATCTTCCCAAATTTCCCCTTTTCGCGCTCCTGTTCACCAGCGCGTCCGAGGAAACCTAGGGCACAAACTCATCCAAATCCATCCATCCAAAAACTTGGGATTTCACCAAAGTCCACTGCGCACACCTCATTTCCAACATCTTCTGCAAGAATCTCCAATCCCATCATCAAATCCACCTCCCACAACCTTCATCCATGGCGGAAGAGAGAAAAATTCCCTTCGACCAATGGGCAACCTCAGATGTGAAAGAATCCACACTGAAGGAGATGGTGAAGGACGGAGTCCTCCCGGCGAAGGAAATCATCGGCTGGTGCCCGGCGTGCAGGGAAGAGTTCCCGACTCCTAACACCGGTGATATCGTTGTATTCACGCATTTCTTTTACTGCGAATTTGGTCTTCCCACTTTCGATTTCTTCCGTGGCCTCTTAGAATATTACGATCTCCAAATCTATCACTTAAACCCAAACTCCATTCTGCACATCGCCATCTTCATCCACATATGCGAAGCTTTCTTGGGGATTCATCCTCATTTTAACCTCTTTCGCCAAATGTTCTCCATAAAAGCCCACCCGAACAAAGATAATCCTTGCATCGTCGGTGGTGCTGGATTCCATCTCCGCGGAACTCTTCGCAGAAATTACTTCCCTCTCTCCTTGAAATCCTCCAACAAAGGCTGGCATGCAAATTGGTTCTATATCTCAAACCCAGCCCCCAGCCTGCCCGACTTCGTCGACCTTCCACCGATCCAACGAGCCAACTGGAACACTTTACCCGAAGGCACCGACTGGTTAGAAGCGAATAACCTTCTGGCCAAAATCCTTGAGATGAAGAATATGGGACTTCAAGGAGAGCAAATCACTCGGCACTTCATCAAGTCCTGACTAGCACCGATCAAAGTAAGATCCAAGCCGGCGTTCGAATATGAAGGTCAGAGTGACCCTAACCGAGAAGATAAGGCATCCCTGGACTTCCAAGTGCTGTGCACCCGGATGTACAAAATCTTCTCCTCAGGGATCGCCATCAATTACAGCCACAAGCTGCCGGTTCCTCCTTTTAGCCTTCTCCGGCCACCTCCAGCGGTAAGCTGCCTCCCAGCATAATCCATCTTTCAATTCTCTTATAATCTTCATCATTTCTCAATGAATTCTTATTTGCAGGCAAATGCTTTAATTGTTTCTTGGCCATTCAAAGTCTATCATGAACATACAACAGCCCAGTCGACTGTCAAGAAACCTACTGGAGGCCCAAAGATCAAACCCTAGATCAAGAGCAAGAGAGCTGCAACTGCTGTCGAAGAACCTAGCAAACACGCTAGCAAGCAGAGAAAATTGATCATGGACGACTCGGACGACGACGCCGAGGAAGTCCAAACTTCTGCAGCCACCATTAGCTCTCCCAGGCCAGCCACCAGATCTGCTCCAAAAATCAGGAAGTCTAACAGGTACTTTTTTAAACAGTTGAATCTATCCATCCACTGAAAATCCTCTTCAATGTGATTATGTTCATCTTCTTCTGCAGAAAACCTCAGGACATAGATCCTACCGGGCAGACAGAAAAAACCACAGAACATGGGTCTCAGGACCCTTTCCCAGATGAAGCTGTCCCTATACAAGAGCCCCCGACTGCCAGCCAGGCTATGCCGACTGGAAACCAGCCGGATTCAACCAATCAAGCGGCGGCCCAAGAACTCCCGACGGAAAATCAGCCGGAAACAGAAGAACAAGTTCCATCTGTTGAAGAAACTCCAGTCGAGGATCCAATGCCAAGAATTGAAGAGATCATCAGAGATCAATCTTTTGGAGATGCTGTTGCCAAAGAAAATCAACCTTCCGCCGCACCCGGTAATCTCCAAAATCCTACCAAATTATTGATCCAAGCATATTTTTATCTTCTGCCTTCATTCATCATCCTTGAATCCAACAGCCGAAGAAGAAATTACTCGGCTGAAACCCGTAGAGGACTCGGTACCTCCGATCAAGATCGAGTGGCGGGATGCCGAGGGCAAGAAACAGGGCATTATTTTAAACAAACAAAAGGAGATGGAAGAAAGAGATCTGCTTGTCGCCTACCTCAACGAGGCAACCCGGCTGATGAACGTAAGAACGAAACCTTTTATGTCTTGATTACGCTAACCCTTACAGCCGACTGACCCAATCTTTGTGGTGCAGAGAATATATCACCGCTCCCTGGCTAAGTCGAAAACCTTGGAAAAGCTGGTACCTCACGTGAACTCTTTGGAGAACATCCAACAGACTCTCAAGGAAACCCAGGAAGAGGCCGCTGCCAAGGAAGTTGTCCTTCGAGCTGAGATCAGCAAGCTTCGAGATGCAAACTTGGAGCTCCGTGGTTCAATTTGAATTAAGTGAAAGCCAACTTATTTATCCTTGCCTTATCTACTCGGCTCCAATAATCATATGTCTTCTTTGTTGTAGCAGATGTATCTGAGATCGAATCCCTGAAGGCTCAATTGAAGAAAGCCGAAACCGACAACGCCAAACTCGAGTCGAACAGAGACAAGGCTCTTGAAGAAATTGAAGGTAACACTCAGTTCTTATACCCCTTGGTCTTGGCTGGTCCTGGCGTCTTATATAATCCGTGTCATATCAAACTTGTAGCTAATAAGATTAAATCTCATGCTCAATTTGAAGTCTTCGCCGAAAAGGTCCGAAGAGCTGAAAGGGTCAGGGACGACATCGCGAATGCTGCCACGCCAATCCTGTCAGCCATCTACGAAAGCGGTGTTGGACCGAGTGACATGGATGCAGTTGAGATCTTTGATAAACTCAGGACGGCTCCGAAGAAATATATAGAGAACATCACTGATGCCGCAACAATGAGCGTGAGCCAAGCCTTAGCCATGACCAAGTCCCTGTATCCCCGAGTGGACATAAACTCCATTGGGGATGGTTTTGCTGATGGAACCACAGACGAGCAAGCTGTGAAATTTATCAATGAAGCTCAGGAGTCGGCGAAGAAGATTGCAGCCGACGTAGTTGAAAACTTTCAGTCTTGAGTTTGCTTGATATAGGCAATTTGTAATCCTGACTTTGTAAATACTTAATTTATTTATGCTTATGCCTTAATTCGAGTCTTCGCATCTTAATTTCTTAAAAATTTCGCCCGACTGTCATCAAGCCTAGACTTGATTAGGCCATCAAAAATTTTCAGTCCTTATCTGCTTAACTCAGACTAAAACATTAAACAATGATAAATTAAATATGAACAAGTCGTGATTGATAAGAAACACCATACTTTATTGGTATATATATGTGGCCCTCGACTGACAATTCAAGAAGGCAACTTACTTGAAGTCGACAGTCGAGAAGAAAATGATACAATAAACTTATGAATAATATCGACGAAGATGCTCAATGTTCCACGAATTCTCCACCATAGTTCCGTCTTCACGCTTCAAACGATACGCTCCTGGCCGAGTGACTTCGGCAATTATATAGGGTCCTTCCCATAGCAGAGATAATTTATGTCGATCCTTTGTCGTCTGAATTTTTCGTAGAACCATATCACCAACGATGAAAGCTCGTGACCGAACATTACGATTGTGATAACGTTGAAGTCCTTGAAGATACCGAGCCGACTGAATCAACGTAACTTCGTGAGCTTCTTCCAGTCGGGTCAAATCATCAACTCAGTCTTGATCATAGCGCTCGTCGTTGAAACTACGAACTTGTAGGGACTCGAACTCCATCTCACTCGGCAGCATGGCCTCAGCCCCATAAACCAAGTAAAAAGGGAATTGGCCGGTGGCCCGACTGGGCGTAGTCAGTAATGACCATAGCACCGAAGGCAAGTCTTGAACCCATTTTTCAGCATAAGGGCTTAGCCTGTCAAACACTCGGGCCTTGATACCTTGAAGAACCATGCCGTTGGCGCGTTCGACCTGTCCGTTGCTTCTAGGATGTGCCACCAACGCATAGCAAATCTTGATTCCGAAATCTTCACAGAACTCCTTAAAAACGCCTCCGGTGAACTGAGTCCCATTATCAGTTATAATTTTGTTAGGCACACCAAACCGATGCATAATATTTAGGATGAAGTCTCGTGCTTTGTCCGCAGTTATTGTAGCAACCGGCTTGGCCTCGATCCACTTGGAAAACTTGTCAATCGCGACGAATAAATGTGTAAATCCTCCTGGAGCCTTTTTGAAAGGACCAACCATATCCAAGCCTCATACCGCAAACGGCCACGACAACGGGATTGTTTGTAACTCTTGGGTTGGGACATGAATTTGTCGAGCGAAAAACTGACAACCTTCACACGTGCGGACCACCTTGTTTGCGTCGAAAACTACCGTGAGCCAGAAGAAACCTTGCCTATAGGCCTTACCGACCAGAGTACGTGCTGCAGCATGACTGCTGCAGATTCCCGAGTGAATATCCTGCAAAAGTTGTCGTCCCTCCTCAGGCGTAACACATCTTAGTAGAACTCCAGATGGGCTTCTCTTGTATAATTTTGAATCAACCATGACATAGCTTTGACTACGGCGTTTGATGCGTTCAGCTTCATCTCGATCTTCGGGTAACTCCTGCCGAGTCAAAAAGTTGATAAACAGCGTTCTCTAGTCGGTGTTAAGCGTGGCGACCTAATCTGTAGCTTCTTCATCAGAGGTTGACTTCTTAACACTCGGCTCGTAAAGGTGCTCAACAAAAACATCAGTCGGGGCTGTTTCCCGCCTGGAACCGAAGTTGGCCAACTGATCGGCAGCTTCATTGTTGTGCCTCAGAACATGAGATAATTCCAAACCGTCAAACTTGTCTTCCAGCTTGCGCACCTCCTGACAATAGGCTGCCATATTGTCGTCTAGGCAAGACCAACCCTTCATTACTTGATTTACCACCAACTAGGAATCTCCTCGTACAATCATCCGACGTATACCGAGTGAAACAGCGGGTCGTAGTCCGTGAAGTAGAGCTTCGTATTCAGCCACGTTGTGTGGAGCAGGAAAATGTATATGAAGAACATACCGTAGCCTCTCCCCAGTCGGGGAAATCAAGACAACCCCTGCTCCCAAACTGGTGACTCGTTTGGACCCATCAAAATGCATGGTCCAGTATTGTAGCTCCTCCCTAGGTACATCTTCTTGGCGCTCGGTCCACTCGGCCACGAAATCAGCCAAGATTTGAGATTTTATAGACGTTCTGGCTTTGAAAGTAATATCCAGTGGCATCAACTCCAAGGCCCACTTAGCGATTATGGATGACATCGTCGAGTGGAAAAGACGTGACCACAGTGACCGAGTGACTTTGAAAATAATGGGCTAATTTCCTGACGGTAATTAAGATTCCATATAGTAATTTTTGTACCTGGGGGTAACGTGTCTTGGATCCAGCCAGAACCTCGCTAATGAAGTAGATTGGCCTCTGTAGTTTTTGAGCTCATCTTTTCTCCTCGTGCTCGACGACCAAAACCGTGCTGACCACCTGAAAGGTTGCGGAGGCGTAGAGCAGCAAGGGTTCTTGAGGGTAGGGTGACGCCAGCACGGGTGGTGTTGTAAGGAAGTCCTTGAAGTCTTCAAATGCTTTCTGGGCCTCTGGAGTCCATTGAAATCCATTCGTCTTCTTGAGCAACTTGAAGAAGGGCATGTCTCGTTCTTCGAGTCTGGAAACAAAGCGGCTTAACGCTGCCATGCAACCAATAAGCTTCTGGACGTCCTTTTGTGTACTCGGGGGCTTCATGTTCCGGATAGCATTGATTTTTTCTGGATTGGCTTCGATGCCACGGTGAGATACCATAAAGCCGAGTAACTTGCCTGACGGCACGACGAAAGTACACTTCTCCGGATTCAACTTCATCCTGAAGGCTCGAATGTTTGCGAAGGTTTCCTCCAAGTCAGCGATTAGGTCCTGTTTCTGCTTGGTCTTGATAACAACATCATCAACATAAGCCTCCACGTTTCTCCCGAGTTGGGTCTAAAGGCATCTTTGAATCATGCGTTGATAAGTCGCCCCGTGTTCTTTAGGCCAAAAGGCATTGTGATGTAACAATAGGCTCCGAACGGGGTGATAAATGATGTCTTCAGACAATCGAACTCCTTTAGGCTGATTTGGTGATATCCCGAATAACAATCCAGGAAGCTCAGAAGTTCGCAGCCGGCTGTTGAGTCGACGACTTGATCGATACGGGGCAGACCAAAAGGATCCTTGGGGCAAGACTTGTTGAGGTCAGTGTAGTCTACACACATGCGCCACTGCCCTATCTTCTTACGAACCAGGACCGGGTTGGCTAACCAGTCGGGGTGGTAGACTTCTTTGATAAATCCAGCTGCCAGGAGCTTGGCGAGTTCCTCCTTGATGGCATCCCTTCGATCTTGGGCAAATCGGCAGAGTCGTTGTTTGATAGGTTTTGCATCCTCTTTAACATTTAATGAGTGCTCAATCACCTCTCTAGGAATGCCAGGCATATCAGATGGTTTCCAAGCAAAGATATCTTTATTAGATTGAAGAAAGGTGATGAGCGCGCTTTCCTATTTGGGATCTAACTCGGCGCCTATTACAGCAGTTTTGGAGGGATCAGAAGGATAAAGGAGAATCTTTTTTGTCTTAGCGTCGCCGTCTCCTGACTTGGCTATCTTCTTTGTTGGGATCTCGGCTTCTCCTGATGTTGACGCGGCTAGTCGGACTTCACGTTGGCCAATCAATCTCTCACGAGTTTGGGCCATGTCGCAGCTTTCTTTGTCGCAGGTGAAGGCTTGCTTGACGTCACTGCGCAAGGAGATGACTCCATTGGGACCGGGCATCTTCATCATGAGATAGGTATAGTGTGGAATTGCCATAAACTTGGCAAGCGCAGGTCTTCCAATGATCGCGTGATAAGTTGCCTCAAAATCGGCAACCTCAAAGCTGATGTTTTCTGTCCGGAAGTTGTCCCGAGTGCCGAAGGTAACTGGAAGGGTGATTTGCTCGAGTGGCGTAGACGATAACCCTGGGATGACTCCATGAAAGGGTGCTGAACTCGGCTTCAACTCTGATCTCGGGATTTGCATCTCGTCCAAAGTCTTGGCAGAGAGGATGTTGAGGGCGCTGCCACCGTCGATGAGTACACTCTTGAGCTTGACGTTGTGAACCACCGGGTCCAGTACCAGGGGATACTGCCCCGGGTGAACCACTCGGTCTGGATGATCCGAGCGGTTGAACGTGATAGCCACTTCCGACTATCATAGATAACGTGGGACGTCGGGTTGTACGGCGTTGATTTCCCTGTCAGTCAGCTTCTGCTTCCTCTTCGACTTGTTTGCTAGCGGGCCTCCATAGATGTGGTTTAACTCGGTCTTATGATCTTGAAAAGGTTCTGAACCTCCGACTTGGCCATCTTTCTTGGTTCCTGAGGGGCTGGCTCCATCTGACGACTTCTGGTGAGTTTGAGTTGCGTACTGCTCAGCGAACTGCTTGTAAATGAAGCAATCTTTTGCTGCATGCTTGTGATTGGGGTGATGAGTGCATTGGGCGTTCATGATCCTGTCATAGGCGGTGATTCGGGGATGCTGTTGCTGGTAGTTTGAGGCTGCGACGACCAGATCCTTGGGCTTACGCTTGCGATCTTTTTGGCCATTGTTGCTGTTGCTGCCGCCGTTGTCCTTCTTGGGACACCAGTTACTCCCGAATTGCTTGTCGTGCCTCTCCCGTCGTGAAGCCTTGATCGCATCATCTGATTTGGCGTAGGAATTGGCTGTCTCGAACATCTGCTTGACCGTCTTTGGAGGCTTACGCCCGAATTTGCCGATCAGCAACTCGTCGCGGGCTCCCTTCTGGAATGCGGCTATGATGACGTCGTCGGTGATGTCAGGAATCTTGTTTCGTTTCTCCGAGAAGCATCGTATGTAGTCCTTCAACGACTCGTCGGGCTTCTGGATAATATTGTAGAGATCGAAGTGGGTCCCGGGCCTTTCAAAGGTGCCCTGGAAGTTGGCGATGAAGTAGTCTCGAAGCTCGCTCCATGAATCAATCGAACCTTTTGGTAAGCTTGTGAGCCAGTTTCTGGCTGAGTCGGCGAGAGCGGCGGGCAGGTAGTTTGCCATGGCCTTGCTATCTCCTCCTGCTGCGCGGATGGCGAGGGTGTAGATTGTCAACCACGACTCGGGGTCAGTTTTGCCGTCATACTTATCAATCCCCGTGGGCTTGAAACCACTCGGCCAATCCACTCGACGCAGGTTGCGAGTGAACGCGGGTACTCCATCATCGTAGTTGTCAGGTGAACTCCTCCGGTCTTCATGGTGGGCTTTGTTGCGCTCGCGGTGACGCCGGTCAAGTACCTCCCTCAAGTCACTCAGCGCGGGTCTTTGTGAGCCGCTCGGGTAGTTGGAATTACTTCCGTAACGGATCCGATTATGGACAGGTGGCCGGCCGTGAACTCTCTTGTGAGAGTCGGCCGATTGGTCCTGACGTCTCCAAGTTGTACGATGACGAGGGGCATTGGATCTAACAGGTGTCTTGCTGAGCTCAGGCCTCTGGTAATCTTTAGATCGCATCGGTGGTAGCCGGCTACCCTCGGGTGTCTCGGCAATGGACTCGGTAGCTCTATGGGCGGAGCCTGTAGGAGCGTCGGTAGCTGCCGCCGCGACGATTGCCTTGACTTTATCCAAAATTGGGGTTACGTCGGCGGGTGCTCGCTCGATGACCGTGTCGATGAGGGTGAGAGCAGCAACCATGTTCTGCTGAGGCATGAGGAAGATATTGGTGTTGTCGACTCGTGTCTGGAGTATGGCCTCGCGAGCGAAGCGCCCAGCGGCCCTCAGATCTCATCTTCTCTTGTCAGCATCTTCTTTTCGCTTGATCTCTTCCTCCTTGTGCCTGTTTTCGTCCTCTATACGCTTGCGTTCTTCTTCTCTATGCTTGCGCTCCTCTTCGAACTTGGCTCGTTCTTCTTCTGCCACCCTTCGGGCCATGGCTGAGTCGGTCTCTTCCACTTCGGCCATGAGGATGTTGAAGAAACTCGGGACGTAGTCGTTGTCGAAGTCGGAGTCGTCATACTCCTCCGTGGAGATGTCGTAGAGGTCGTCGAAGTCGGAAGAGCTGAGGTAGTCGGCGATCTCGGTGGATGAACACGATCCGAGTGATTGAAGAATGACAGCGATCTCCCGGCTACTCGAACCGCTGCATGATGAAGATGAAGAAGATTCTCCCGTGGAGATTGATCTTAGATTAGAAGATAAGAGATTCGAATAGATCCCAGCGTCGTTTGGTAACCCAAACGGCGCCGAGTGGTTTCCCTCCCCGACTGGTTCGCATCCGAGTCGAGGAGAGAGAGCTTGCCGAATTCGTCGGTGATGAAGTCGAGGCTGCCAAAGCGGAACGCCTGCCCGAGAGGGAAGGCGAAGTCATCGATGCCTGACGAAGATCCCATCGCACCAGTCGACGAGATGATGAAGAAAACTTGACGCTTGCCCTTACCTGGCGCGCCAACTGTCGAAACCTAATTTCGGCAATAAGAAACTGGGGGTAGCAATCAAGCGCCTAATACGATGGGTTAGTGAACAAAGAAGGTTTAGACAGGTTCAGGCCTTCCCTAGAGAAGTAATACCCTACTCCTGTTTCGGTGGTTTAGTTTCGCCGAGTGGTTTATTGATCTCTTGATCGAGATGTATGAAGAAAACCTAGCTATTGCTATTGTCTCAATCTGAAATCTCCTATCCCTCACGGGACGTCCTACCCTCCTTATATAGGTTTAGAGGGCAGGCTCACAATTGGGAATCCTAATCAACATACTATATTAGACTCCACAATATCCCCGACTAAGACTATAAGTCTTTCCTTATTACACAAGGAAACATAATACTTAAGTCCTAGTCGATTACACAATCACAACACATAACCTATCCCCTATATCAGTCGGATAAGCTAGCCGTGTGAGTACACGAACCGTGGAGGCGAAGAAACCAGTTGGCAGTGATGAAGGCAACTGACGATGAAGACGATGTCGCCATCAGCAATGGCGGTGGATTCCACCAACCGTGGAGGCAAAGAAACTAGTCAGCAACGATGAAGGCAACCGACGGTGAAGACGATGTTGCCATGAGCAACGGCGGCGGAATCCACCAACCGTGGAGGCGAAGAAAACCGGTTGGCGACGATGAAGCCAACCAATGGTGAAGACGATGTCGCCATAAGCAACGGTGGGGCGAAATCCACCAACCATGGAGGCAAAGAAACCAGTTGACAACGATGAAGGCAACCGATGGTGAAGATGATGTCGCCATCAGCAAAGGCAACGGATTCTACCAACCGTGGATGCGAAGAAACCAACTAGCGACGATGGAGGCGGCCAGCGGTGAAGACGATGTCACCATTAATAATGATGGCGGAATCCACCAACCATGGAGGCAAAGAAACCAGTCGGCGATGGCGAAGCTAGACGGCGGTGAAATCGATGTCGCCATCAGCAACAACGGCGGAATCAACCAACCGTGGAGACAAAGAAAACTGACGGCGGCGTGAAGACGATGTCACCATCAGCATCGGCGGTGGAGTACACCAACCGTGGAGGCGAAGAAACCAGTTGACGACGATGAAGGCAACCGACGGTGAAGACGATGTCGCTATCAGCAACGGCGGCGAAGTGTACCAACCGTGGAGGCGAAGAAACCAGTCGGCGGCGACGAAGGTAACCGACGATGATGACGATGTCGCCATCAGCAACGGTGCGGTCGACAACGACAGGGGCGACCGGCGGTGAAGATGATGTCACCATTAACAATGGCGGCGGAATCCACCAACCGTGGAGGCGAAGAAACTAGTCGGCGATGGTGAAGGCAGCCGACGGTGAAGTCGATGTTGCCATCAGCAACGACGGCGGAATCAACTAACCGTGGAGGCGAAGAAACCGACGGCGGTGTGAAGACTATGTCGCCATCAGCAACGGCGACGGAGTACTCCAACCGTGGAGGCGAAGAAACCATTCGGCGGCGATGAAGGCAACCGATGGTGAAGATGATGTCGCCATCAGCAACGGCGGCAGAATCCACCAACCGTGGAGGCGAAGAAACCAGTTGGCGGCCATGAAGGCAATCGACCATGAAGACGATGTCGTCATCAACAACGGCGGCAGAATCCATCAACCTTGAAGGCGAAGAAAACCATACATCTATGTGTGATGAAGTAAGCCCTACGATGTTCGGTTATGTAAAGACCGTTGTTATCTCATACAAAACAAGGACTCGGGAGAAGAACTAGTTATCCCCAGAGGGGGGAACTATGATTCTCTCTGATGTGTTTATCCATATAGATCAAGTTGAGTGTTTAGCGAAGTATGCTAGCCATTGGCCTTACATTCAGGATACTCCTTCCTGTCCTTGTGATGTTTGGTTAAGTGTTATCAATCAACTTTCCTCTTCTTTCAGCATTCTTCTATGGTTTGCCTCTAACGATGGTTGAATAGCTCCTGTTGTTTTGATTCCATTGAATCGATTTCATGCACTTCCCTCAAGTTGAAACCAAAATGAGAAACTTGTCTGGTATAGTAGGCAGCGGATCTCTTCTGTTCAGTTCTTTCCCTGCTACGCTACTTTGTGATGTATCCTGCCTGCCATCACTTCCTATCATCAAGTAAGCTGATTGAGTGATTCCAGGTGGTAGTCATCCCTATAATACCTCATGAAAAAGCAAAGCTGCGCTCTGCGCATATTGTTCTTCAGATAGATTGTGTCAAAAGAAGTAGCTCAGTAAAGAAGAATTACGCACATACATTTTAAAGAAATGGTTGCCTTGAGCCGATTCCTCGCACTCGGAGGCTTGTTGGGTAGAGTGTATAACGCAAGGTGCTAAGTATTATTCGGACAAAATCAAAAGCATAAAGATAAAATAATTTGTTTTCTGTTCTTAACAATTGCAAAAGTACCCAAGTAGCACATATTTTGATCCATGAAGCTTTGTTCCATTAAAGATGAACTCATGTCACTCATATTCATGTCTAGGAAGTGCCATGAGCCGATTCCCGATGCTTGGGGGCTATGACTAGTCGGGCAAAGTGTTTAAACGTAAGGAGTCGACTACTCGGGGAAATTAAAATCGACAAGAGGGGAAATCCTTATTTATAAATATTTTCAAACGCTTGAATTTTTCTCAAGTATTATATTTACATCAGATACTACTCATCCTACATGTTTATACTGTAGGATCGATCAATTATAAATCATTGGCTTGCCTTCACCGCCGCCGACTGGTGTCTTCGCCTTCACAGCTGACCTATTATGCCGCCGTTGATGGGCGTCTTCCTCTTCATCATCGTCTTGCCTCCGTCGTCGCCGACGGGTGTCCTCGCCTTCACAGTTTGTCTGTTATGCCACCGCTGATGGACGTCTTTCTCTTCACCATTGGCTTACCTCCCCCGCCGCCGACTGGTGTCCTCGCCTTCATGGTTGGTCTATTATGCCGTTGCTGATGGACGTCTTCGTCTTCACCGCCGGCTTGCCTTCGTCGCTGCCGACTGGAGTCCTCGCCTTCATGGTTGGTGTATTATGCCGTTGTTGATGGGCATCTTCTTCTTCACCATCTGCTTGCCTCCACCGTCACTGACTGGTATCCTCGCCTTCACGGTTGGCCTATTATGCCGCCTCTGATGGGCGTCTTCCTCTTCACCATCAGCTTGCCTCTGCCGCCGGCGACTGGTGTCTTCGTCTTCATGGTTGGCCTATTATACCATCGTTGATGGGCGTCTTCGTCTTCTCCGCCGGCTTGCATTCGTCGCCGCCGACTGGTTTCCTCACCTTCATGACTGGCCTATCATGCCGTCACTGATGGGCATCTTCGTCTTCACCGCCAGCTTGCCTTCAGCCGCTGCCGACTGGTGTCCTCACTTGGCCTATTATGCCGTCACTGATGGGCGTCTTCGTCTTCACCGCCGGCTTGCCTTCGTCGCTGCCGTCTGGTGTCTTTGTCTTCACGGCTGGCCTATTATGCCGTCGCTGATGGGCGTCTTCATCTTCACCGATTGGCTGCTTTTGTCGCCGCCGAATGGTGTCTTCGCCGACGTCGTTGATAGGTGTTGGTATTTCTTACGTTTACAGATAAATCTGCAAGCGCATGGATACCGCTATAGCATTTTACCCATGAGTATTCCCACGGGTATCGTATTTATTTCCACAGGAAGCGGCAGCACTTAGATAATTGTTTTGTTATCTTTAATCAATTTATAATTAATTCACCATAGTCTAAACAGGGGTTAATATGATAATCATAAGGTAGTGGGCACACAAGGAGATTCACCTTATAATAAATATTAGTAGAAACTAGCATGAGGAAACTAAGGTACACATGTATTTCTAAATTAACTATGTCTCGTATACACTTAACATATACATGCTTACAACATTGGACTTAGTTCCAGGCACCTAGGTACTACCGAGAGACTACTCCTTGCTAGTCTGCCAGCATGGTTATGGCATTTACGCACTCTTACGTCATACCCGAACATGGAGGAATACAAAAGACGGACAGGGCTGTCACCACCTGCCGCCTACCTCACTTTTCATGGGGCACACCCGCATCCAGTGATATTTATCTAGCCTAAACACCACGATTATGCTAGTAAACAATATCACTAACTCCCCTAGGACTCTCACCTTACGATTGAACAAGTTAGAGCTAGAGCAACCTATAAAGGTCATTAGACCATTACCGAAGCATGGATCGACTAGCTTAGGATGAAGCAGATATACGAATTATAAACTACTTATAGAACACAAATTCAATAAAGAAATACATAGACTATAAGCATAATTAAATAAAAAAGATAATTCTATTAATCCAATTATAGTCTTACAAGAAAAATAAAGTATTGAAGACATACCCGAAACTCCGAGAAAACTATAGGACTAAAGCTCTTATGCTTTATTTCTACTAAACTATAGAGAATACAATATCAGGAAGAGAGAATAGCTCCTTGAGATGTATCTTGAAGTGAAGTGAGTGAGCTCTTTATATAGGCTTCAATGACAATTGATTAAGGCGGTTTCATCCCACCGACCTCAAGTAACTGCCATCAGGAAGCAATCTGGAGCGTCCACGTGGAAGATCGGTGCGGGGGGCGCCAAGTTGGGTTCGGCATGGCCACCGCCATTCATCATCGACTTTGGTTGGTGGATGACAGGTGGGCCCCTATGACGGTTCCCGATGGTTTGGCCCCATCAAACTTCGTGCTCTGATGTGATTCGCCGGAGATGTGTTTCTTTGCATGCCGGCCTCATTTCTCCTTATTTTGGTGTTAAATCTCTGTATCCACGTTAGTTCTCCAAGTCTAGGACAACCACATTATTCATTATTAGGATATGTGTAAGAAATGTTAATTTTCCCATTAATTGTGATACAAGTTAGCGGTCGAAATTGGTACTTAACAACCGTCAATAATGGGCGTTTTCGTCTTCACCGACCGGCCGCCTTCACCGTCGTTGACTGGTGCCTTCGTCTTCATGGCTGGCCTATTATGCCACTGTTGATGGGCGTCTTTGTCTTCACCATCGACTTGTCTCTACTGCAGTCGACTGGTGTCCTCGCCTTCATGGTTATGCGTTTTCACCGTCAGTTTGCCTGTGCTGCCGTCGACTGGTGTCCACGCTTCCAGTTTTACTACTTCACCAACCTTCAAGTCTCCAAGAATCTCGACATCTCAGTATGTGCCACCAGATATGACGTCACGCTAATCTACTACAACAAGTGGTGGTCCAATCCTCAAGCTTTCTACTCGAACATCCTCAATACGTATCTTCGCTTAAGCGATGGATATTCGACGACAAGAAGCTATTGACTCTATGTTAAGTTGTTTTTCCAACTAAGAAATTTGATAAGCGTTTTATCTCTGCCAACACCAAATTTTTCACTGACAACTTCGACAAGCTTTTCTTCTTAGACTAGAGTTTGAATCAGTCGGAGGAATCAACAATCAACCAAATCATATTTGGGCTTCTAGACGCTACCACAACCTACTCCAAATCTCTCAAGTGTTAAGTTTAGAATTTAATCTACATATCATGGTCAGAGTCAACACTGCCCTCTGGAGTTCTACCCGGATATTGCTTCAAGCCTCCCATGTTTGGCCTAGGGAGTTTGGAGTCATCAACTAATCAACTCAGATTCGACGAGCTGATCAACAGTATCAACATCTACTTTTCTCCACGTGAAGCATCATCGACGACTACGACACCAAGTTCTATTGTCATCGTCATAAATCAAGAGGCGTTGCATCAATCTTCACCACACACATACTAATGTCAAGACAACTACTCGAGTTTGGACATCTTCTCAACAGCTTATTATCAATGACGTCACCACCGGCGCCTTCGTCAAAGGCATTACCTTCATGTCCAACCAACTACTGTCAATCAGGTTCTTCGCTTCAAGAGTCTAGGCTTTGCCAACACTGAAATCTGACTGGATTATCAACATCGTCATCTTCATCGTCATCTTACCATGCCTCTTCGGCCTAGCCTACTTTGTCGCTGTTGATGTGCAACTTCGTCTTCACAATCGACTGCTTTAGCTATTGCCGATTGTCATCACCATTGGTCGAGTCTGTCGTCGGCTGGTTTCTTCGCCTCCACGATTTACGGACTTCGCTACCATTGCTGATGGGCAACTTCGTCTCCGCCGCTGAAGTCTCCACCGTTCCTGATAGCAAACTTCATCTTCATCATTGGCTACTTTCGCTTTGCAAGCACCGATTTCTTCGCTGCCATCGACTGATGATCTTGCCTCCATGCCGACCACATCAGTCGCCACCAATGGGTAACCTTGACTGCGACAGAAGGACAAGCAACATGCTCAGGAGCTTACCAGTGTTGACAAAAAATCCGTGTCCAGCCGATAGTGCCAAATCTGCATTGGCATAAACCGTGTCGAAACACACGAAGGCCTGGGAGATTTGCTTAGCTCCAGTGCAGGTTCTAAAATATTGATGGAATGCGGGCGTGCCAGTCAATTTGATTCTGTAACTGACAAGATATATAAATTGACGATCAAATAGCCGATCGGCTGACAAGCCGATGGAGCAATACTAGCTGGTGTCGATAGGAATTTGGTTAGTCGGCTATATGTCTGATGTAGTTTTTGTTACTTGAATAAATAATGATATAAATCTTGAACAAAGAATCAATCAGCCGATGATAATATAATGAAGTAATGAACCAATCGACTTTTCTGTCATCGGCTAAAACCAACTTGTATGTAATCCTTAAAAGCCGATGCAACGTCCAGATAACTCATCGGCTGAAACCCTGATGAAACCCTTATTGGCAATCAAAGAGAAAGCTAGTTCTTACAATTCCAAACACGACTTAGTAGGTTAAACCCAATTGATGCAACACTAAGTATGAAAGGAAGTATAAGGTCTAAACAATCAATTCTTTGATTGATTTTCAGGGTGGTCATGTATTAAATTTAACCAAGACAGTAAAACCATCAAAGAGAAATTTAACACATCAGATAAGATCAGCTAACCCTCTGATGAGACATTAATATGAACCTATCGGTTTAACAAGACTTAGATTATCAACAACAATCTAGTAGGTCGTTTCTAACCGATGCAACACAAGATTATATATAATAATCTAATACTCAATGAGCCAATAAATCTGTCTATTGTAATGGATATAACAATTCTATCTAAAGCATCATTGTGATTGTAGAGATACATCAGGTAAGACAGAAGATCAGACCTAACCGAGACAGTCCCAGCTAAACCGATGCGTCTCTAAACACAATGCTGTTAAAGATAGACTCGAAATATCAAGTAGACAAATATATCAACCAAACCAGAGCAATTCAAGAGGTCGAAGTGATGCAGCCTTGAACAACATCAATGTAGCCGATATATTCACCGAGGTCGATGGAACATAGGGCTTATCCCTTCGCCGGAGATCGAAGCCGATGCAGCCCCGCGTCAGGTGCCAAGTTCCGCCAGTGATAAATAAAAACCTCGAAAAAGAGGGTGGCAATGCAATGAGAGTAGTTGTATTGATCGAGAGATAGATTATAAAGACCCCGGGTGTACATATTTATGCCCTCATGCAGATATGAGTCCTAATTGGACACTGAAACAAGGAGAAGTACTAGTACAATTTAAACATGATACATCTGGTTCCATTACGGTTACATAGATAAGATTAGATTCGAACTAGAAGGAAGATAGTGCAAGAGTTGAACACGACGACGATATAGTAATGGGACAACGAAACATGACATTACATATTTGCCTAAGGTTAGTTGTCCGATAATAGCTAACCCCTACGTGAGGATCCCTCTCCCCTCTCAAACTGCACTTTAGTAAACCTGTATTGCTTTGGCAATTCAAGCTGCACCACATGGAAAGTTGGATCACGTAGAACTTTTTTGGTGTCTATCCATTGTTTGTATTGACATCTTCTTGGCGGTTCCTGTGAGAAACAAATAGATGTGAAGCGAACAAAGTTAGTGAATGTTTTGATAAAATAAGGATTCATGGTAATCAAAATATTTTCACCATGAAATCGTCGTCTGTAATATTTGGGCAAACAAAGAACCTTTGACCCAAAGTACTTGTCCTGATGGAACGGACAACCTGACAACGATCACTGCATTTGCATTTTGGACGGGCTTCCCATGGAGGGAGTTTCATCGTTAGCACCCTCCAGTTGCACTGTTGTTTGTAAGCTGCTTTGAACTTCAAGTATTTCTCAGTACTTTCTGATGCGAAATACCAGCGTCCTTCTTGTATAACAGTGGTTAGGTCGAGAACGGGATTTTCTGTATCGACCCACTCGATGTATCCACAAGCCGTAGCGCGTGCCTGACGAATAGATTTGGAATAAGAATAAACAATCACTCATGCAAACTGAACAAGTGTATGCATAGAACGAAATACCTCATGGTCATAGTTAGGGCACCTAAAAAACGCCTTCCTCGAGTGTCTAGATCCCTCGAACCCATTAGTTGGCATCGGTCACCGCAAAGGCAGAGAGGCCGCTGGCACCAAGGTGGGAATAGGTATACCAAAGGATCACTACGCCAGTTGGCACCCTCAACGCCCCGGCGTCTAGCCATAGCTGAAAGCTGGTGCGATGAAGAGTTGTGGTAACGCTTGTTGAGTACACAGATGAAGGAATATTGTGCTGCATCACTCGTTATGGGGGACTTATGTAGGCAGCACAATCGCAGTGATAACCTTTACATGCGGCAATCACGGGGCCCGATGGGTCCGCCTGATTGCCGCCGAAAGTAAAAATAGACGTATGCGGAAGTGTACCCTGCCGCTCTATATATGGGCAGAGTAAGGCCTTCCGCCCTTAGAGGGCGGGATTCTTGTCGAAAGTAAGATTGGACGTATGCCGATGTGACATGTAAGGGCGTGAGAAGCCATTCCGCAGTCGTATCGCACGCGAATAAAGAAAGCTGCATCGGCTCGACCAAAAGTACTTGTCCATGCGTCGAAAGGGACTCGTGCTTTTGGAAAACGTAACAGCGAAGTGTAGGAATGCGAGTCCCGAATATAAACAACAACATATTCAGTCTACAACCATATAGTACAAGAATGTAAAGAAAAATAAAGAGACATATGCTCTACTGGCCCTAACTCGCGCTGCGACCCCACTTGGTCCTCCGGGCCTGTGCTCGCACGTGGTCCTGGGAGTACGTGAAGCGATCCGGTGGGACAGCACGGGTAGCGCGAGGGTCTGGGAGTGAGGTGGAGGGCGACTGCTCCTGCATGTGCACCGGCGGTGCGCCTCCCAGCTGTGAGGGACCGAGGACGTCCTCCGTCGGCTCCGGGAAGTCGAAGTCACTAAGGACGAAGTGCGTGGCGAAAGCTCACCCGTGCTCGGACGAAGTCTCGGCAGGACCCTGCCAAGACGTGCCGGCCGGCTGAGACGAAGTCCCGGCATCCTGCCAGAACTGTGTAGACAGCGAGGCCGACGCACCAGACGTGCCGCCCGGCTGTGACGAAGTCCCGCAGTCTTGCCAGAACTGCGTAGACAGCGAGGCCGACGCACCTGCCTGTGACGATGACCCCGCAGCCTGCCAGGAGTGGGTGCCCGGCGTCGTCCCAAGCTGAGCGAAGCCTACACATCGATGACGCGACACTTGTAAGCTAACACATAAATTGCGTATCAATTGATTGTCGATGTACAAATAGACCTTGAATATACGTACCTCCGAAGGGAGAGGGTGTCGGCCTAGGAACGTGCGCAGCTGGACGAGGAGCAGTCGGTCGGGGACGCACCTGTGGTGCTGCGTCTGCCTGAGCAACGTCGGCAGCACGACAGGTCAGCGCACGGAGAACCGAGCGCATCGAGTCCCGTATCCGCGTGTACGTCGACAGGTGCTCGTCTACCCCCACCTCAATCCCCGCGCCTAACTGTTGGATCGCCATTGAAGCATCAACGATGACCCTGTTGCATTCAACGGCCTGCACGGTTAATTAGAACGTAAATATTCATAGCATTTGTCCAACAGAAAGGCTGATGAGACGATGGTGCGATGCAAGGTACTCACCACACGAGCGAAGTCCTGGTCGCGGTGCCTGGCGTAGAGGTCTCTGGCGCTCGCAGCGTGGGCCTGTTGCTCCGTCGGAGCGAAGGTGACTCTACTACGGGTGCGTGGCTGGTACCAACGTAGGTACGCCTGGTACCCCTCCTCCGTGTGTGGCTCTCCCGCGTGGTCCACGACCTCCTCGGTAGCAAGCAACCAGTCGTCGAGAAAAGGCCCCAACTTGGCAGGCCAGTGACCAGCTGAGTGCTGACTCTTGCGCGAGTACCTGCAAATTAATGTATCGTATTAGTGCGAACGACAAACAAAGCAAATTATTATGGACAGCCCGATGTTAATGCAACATATTAAATTGTAGTAAAATCACTTACCGGTGAACGGCAGCCGTGACGCCCGCCGGAAACGGTACTGGAAAGGACTGACGGAAGCCGAACTGCCGCATCACGCGGTAAGGTGCGTGCGGCTCGACACAGATGTCGAACACCATCGGAACCGTAGTCATCCAGTACGCCTGGTCCCTTGTCACGCCCAGAAATTCACTACCAGAATTTTCAAAGCAAATTGTGTATTAAAATCCCTGTCCAGGACCAGCCAAGGTACACAAACGACAAAGTTGCCATACAGATCCACGTCTTGCAAAAACAATAAAAATCTCTTACATAAAAGCAGCGGAAAAAGAAAAACAAACTATTCTAATAAACTAAACACTTGCAACGTAGCGACTCCAATCCACAGGCATTCCTCAACGGTAGTCACAAGCCTACTCTTCTGAAAAATCTTCCTCTGATACATACTCCAACTCTGGTGTGGGGGAAAAATAAGCAAGACTGAGTACTACCCACTGTACTCAACAAGTCATACCGGAAAGGAATATAATAACAAAGGGAAAAGCTGCAATGGCTATTTGCATAAAATACGCATTTGAAAACAATAGTTGAAAGCAGTAAAACAGTTGAATTAAATAAGCAATATTAAACCATCACTGTCCAACGCTACACCACGTTGCGACAGGCCCAAATCACCATCCTGAACTAAACCAGTTCCATTAAGTCAAATTATTAAAGATGTATATCTAATCACGATGAATCTGGTTGATCGCCCATAACCGCGGGCACGGCTATTCGAATAGTTTTACTCTGATCAGAGGTGTACATCTGTACCCACAAGACACAGTCCTACAACACGTTACCGTGCGCCGACATACCACCACGGTACACCGGAAAAGGAGCTGTGACAGGACCCTTCGCATAATCCTCTCTAACCAATCGTACCACCTCGGGTTTCACCCCTACCTTTATATCCAAGGTAGGCAGCCCCCCTCGTGCCTTGGTGAATCCGGCAGCCGCATAGACCCCCGCGGGGCCCATCCAAACTCCATCACGCTCACCCTAGCCAGTGTACGTCAGCTAGAGAAAAGCTACACTACAAATCCAGCCGTTGCCCACGCTGGCTTGTGGTACGCACGGTATTTCTTCCAGGGTTTCCCGCGAACCGGTCCTTAATTGTCATGAGCACGACCATCAAAACCATGTGCTCACAACCCACCATTATTCAAGTTTTAGTTGGACCAATCATTTAATTACTCACGATTAACCATCGTGAATCTACATAAAATAATCAGTCATTAATTAATAATGAATCATTAGTTATCCCAATAGTGAGCTAATGTTGCTAAGCAAGGCTAAGCAAGTTCTATTGTAGCAACTATTCAGATTATTTCCCAAGCTATCAAAGGAATAAGGTAATTGCAACAATAGGCTGAGTACAATAGGTAATTAACCCATAGATGACATTATAAAACAATGCAGTGTTTAGAGAAAAATGAGACTGTTTCACAATTTAGGTACAACATGATCAAATGAATAAGTATGACTTGCCTTGCTCTTGCGCTGGATCGACCTCGGCAACGACCTCGAAATAAACGGGAGCGTCGGAAATACCGGAATCTATGCGACAAACAAAGCAAACAACAATACATACTATAAGACTACTGAAACAAAGAACAAAACTATTTTTAATAGATTCTCGGCATTTTTATGAATTTAATGAAATTTGAACGGACTAAAACGGAGTCCGGATGAATTAGTTATGAATTTTTGAAGTTATCTGTGTTTTTTACTAAAACAGAAAAATTCTTAATAAATTTTATTGCGCAATAAAAACCCTAGGGCTGACGTCACGATGACGTCAAGGCTGGCGACGGCGGGTTAGGGTTGACGTCACTGCTGACGTCAGCCGCGGCGGCGGCGGCTGCACACCACGTGGCGCACACGCGGCGCCGACGCGGCGGCCACGCGGCGCCCACGTGGCGGCCACGCGGGACGGGAACGGGCGGCCAGGATCGGCCCGAGTGATCGATCCGACGGCTATGCACGCGGACGACCGAGCGGCCGGGCTCGGGCTCGACCGAGCCGGCCATGGTGCGCGGCGGCGCTAGGGTTTCGGCGCGGGAGGCGGCAGAGGCGGCGGCAGGTGCGCACGGCAACAGCGGCGCGAGCGGCGCGCGCGGGAGGCGCACGGCGGGCGGCGGCGCCAAGAGAGGGAGGAGAAGAGGGGCGGCGGGTGCACACCGGCGGCGGAAGACGGCGACGTCGACGGCTCCGATCTAGGGTTAGGGCGGCGGCGCTAGGGTTTGGAGGCGGCGGTGGCGTTTGGGGAAACGGGAGCAGCGGCCTCGGGGGGGGAATAAAAAGGGGCGGCGTGCGGGAATCCCGCCGGGAAACGCGGGCGGCGCGGGCGTGCGGCGGCGCCGGCCGAGTCGGAGACGGACTCGGCCGCGGCGGGCCCACGCGTCAGCGAGCGCGGCGCGGACTTCCGGGAGGCTTTGGGCCGACCCAGGAGGGGAAGCGGCGGGCGCGCGGGGGCGGCGCGGCGGCTTGGGCCTGCTGGGCCGGTCCAGGAGGGGAGGGACGGCGCGCGCGGCGGCGGCCCGGGAAGGAGGAGGGGATGGGCCGACGGCCCAAGAAGAGGAAAAAGAAAAAGAAAAGAAAAAGGAAAAGGAAAAAGGATTTTCCAAGGTTTAATTTATTGCGCTTGAGGTTTTTAATTGATTAAAATTATTTTTAGGGCTCTGAAAATTCCACTAAAAATCCTGTTAATGTATTTTGACATGGGGAACTCAAGAAAAAATTCCACTTTGCCCTTTCCACTTCTTTAATGCATTAATTAATTGGACCTTTCTCCAGATTAATTAAACAATTTCTCAGATAAATTATTAAATTTGATTTTTACGATTTAGGGAAAAATTTCCGGGTGTGACATCCCTCGTGCAGAGTGTGGACAGGCCTAGCGGCGCACGACCGTGGGTAACCACGGCACTGTAGGGCTCCCACACTATGTCCGTCGGCAGAAGGCGGTCGAACTCCATCACAAACTCCGCGTACGACCGCCTAACATGCACGTGAGCCCATCGGCGCTGCAATACAATAAGGTCAGTGTGACGTAGGATGAACTTAACAATAGTAGGACAATATCACCAAGTACTTGCGACGTACCTGACGCCGGCACCACAGAGTACCCATCGTTGGGTAGTCGACCGCCGGTCTGTTCTCGTACAGCGACACGTCGTACGGGTGGTGCTCCACAAGGGGCGGCCGATCGCAAACCTCTCAGCCGCCCAAAGAGAAATGAAGAGAGGGCACCCACCGAAGATCGCGCCAGGATCCGTCCTGGTACAAGCCTCGCAGAGGCCACGGTACTGAGCCGCCAGCAACGCGGAACCCCAACTCCACTGAGGCACCTCGCCGACCGCGGCGTTGGCGATGCTCCTGGCGTAGTGCACGAGACCCCGGTCGACCGAGTGCCCGTGACTGCCACAAAACATCACCCACCCAAAAAGCCACAACAAGTACGCCTCCAAACAACGACTGAAGGAGTACTCGTCGGCCTCCTCCTGTAGCTGGTCAACCTGCAAGCGTTGGATGAAATGTTAGGCACCTTACAAGTTACATACATAGTACGCGTCAGTTTAGGTAGAAAGAACTTACAGTAAACTGAAGCAGCCACCTCTTCGTAGGCCTGGTGTTGCGGTGCTGCTGCAACAGCTCGAGCGGTAGACCTGGTAGGCGCTATAGGGGTGCGAAACGTGCCGTCAGCTCGTCCTTCCTATCCACACCCGTGTCAACTGGCCCGACAGCGTCTCCCGCGAGCGGTAGCCCCAACAAGTACGAGACATCCTGCAGGGTAGGGGCTACCTCACCGCACGGCAGGTGAAAAGTGTGCGTCTCCGGCCTCCACCGGTCGACCAACGCTGCTAGGAGGGATCTGTCCGGATCCCAACGTCTCGTCACGTCAGCGTCGCCGGTGGCGGCCTCAACTAGCCGAGCCAACGGTAAGAGGCCGGCCTCACGCAACCTGCGAAAGCAAAATAATACCAGACATTAAAAATAAACACATTGCAGAGCCCCCTCCACCGTAGTAAGGTAAGACCGGTGTTGTGAACACAGCAAAGCCATGCCTCTTGACGAAGGAGTCGTGAACCAAAAGTCGCTCGCGTGACGACCGTGGACGGAACCGTCCCAAGCTAAGCCCCCTCCACCGCAGTAAGGTAAGACCGGTGGCGCTGATCTATCGCCGGATCCAACAACTCAGGATGTGCCATCTCTGCAAATAATGTGTTACATGTTAGGGTAAATAAGAAGGTAATAATATAATTGTAAAAACAAGTTATCTAAAACGGAAGAATACTTATAGAGACATGCAAGAGTGCAGATTATTTAGAACATAACTTTCGTTACACAAAGGCACGTAACGAGAATGAAATAACATAAAACAAAATTACAAGCCACGAAACATAAAGACATTACATGCGGAAGTCTAACAAGTGGTTCGCAACACAACACAATGCGAACATATCGATAAGTTTGAACGAAATTACAAGCAAAGCCTTTTGCCAACATACAACACACGAACTACACCACGTAACCGGACGTTCCACGAGAACGTCTAGGACGGGGTCGCCTTGAAGTAGTGCCTTCACCCGTAGGGCGAGCTCCATCTGCTGCTGATCCTGATAGACCTGCCTCCGCCGCACTTGGTTTTTCCTTGTCTTTAGGACAATACTTGTAGGTGTGGCCACGTTCATCGCATTTGCTGCACCGCTTCACCCTGCCTGCCTCCGACTCGTCCATATCGTTGCGGATGCGCCGAGTCTTCCTCCGTCCCGCCTTGTCTCGGAGTTTCGTTGGGTCAGGAATATAGATTATCGGATCGTTAATCTTTGTGAACTCCCCTGCTACACCGAACCCAAAAATCTCGCCACTCCATGTGTGATATATTGCTTGCTTGGAGAAGTATTGTGACACATATACTCCATCTTGGATGCCACACTCAGATGCCGCGGAAATGACATGGGTGCATGGCCTGTGGAGCAACGTCAGCTTTCTACAGGAGCAATGACATGTGCCGTCGTCTTTGAGAACGCACTCTTGCTTTACTCTCTTGCGGTAGATACCCCTGCCTGCCTTATCTTGGCAGAGTACCTCAAACCTGTGCTGTTGGGTACCTTGCACTAGAGCTCGATGTTTCATGGCCTTTGTACGTCACTCCGCTAGTTTTTTCTCCATGAAAGTTCCAAATAAAATGTTGTTGTTCGGCATAGAGGGAAAAACTGCTTGGAACCGCTCCCTGAAATACTTACATGTCCCATGTAAAATGAACTCTACTATACCAACTAGTGGGAGTCCACGGACACCGCGCATCACCCAGTTGTAAACTTCTGCCAAATTTGTTGTCATTATACCATATCTAGCACCACCTGTGTCATAAGTCTTTGCCCATTTCTCTTTTGGCTCATTCTCAATCCACTGAGAAAATTTTCGAATTTGCTCCCCAGTTCTTCTAACCAATGTTACACTATCTGTTGGGAGAGCTCCAAGTGCTTGAGGAGGGTCAGGAATAGCGGCCGCTGGTCTTGTTACACGCTGGTCACTACATTTGCCTGTCAACTCATCTAACCTCTTCCAAAGCTCATTGAATTTTTTCTCCTGGTTCTGATTGCATAGCCTCTTGAACATGTTCATCAGCTCCTTGTTCTTAAATTGCTTGAAGAAATTAGCTCCCATATGACGCATGCACCATCTGCTTTGTACATCTTCCCACTGGCCAGGGTATCATCTTTCCATACTCCCAAACTTTAACTCTTCTATCGCTCGAAGCATACCGACGTGCCTGTCATGTATTAGGCACACATTGGGCCTCATACCAACAACTTCTGTCTTAACCAGATGGAGGAACCAGTACCAGCTGTCGGTGTTCTCGCTCTCGACAAAAGCAAATGCCAACGGCAATACCTGATTGTTCCTATCTACCCCAATTGCTGTTAGTATCTGGCCCCGATACTTCCCGGTCAAAAATGTCCCATCAATACAAAGGACTGGATGACAGTGCACGAATGCCATCTTGCATGCATGTAGAGCTAAGAACGCTCTTTGCAGCACAGTCTTGCCAGGATGTTCAATTGAGGGGAATGTCTTGAGTGCACAAGAGGTCCCAGGGTTTCTTTGTTGGATAACAGATAGCAGACGTGGCAAATTGTCATATGAGGCTTCATAAGTTCCAAATCTCATCTCTATTATTTTCTGTTTGGCCCTCCACGCCTTGGCATAGCTAATTGTATACTTAAATGTCTGTTCGATATGTCGAATTATTGACTTCGGTTCATATGCCAGATTGTCCACGACATGCGCATACATCTCAGATGCAACAAATGCACATGTAATGTTCCTGTGGTATTTCTGAACACCAGGTAGATAACAAGTATGTTTCGTAACGATCGACCCTGTCCAGTAGTCCTTCCATTTCCTCTTATAGGCGTGCACTCTCCACGGACACCCATCTTTTTCATTAACACACCTAACTTCATATTGTGTCCGGTTAGACTTGGCAACCCAAAACTCCCTATGAAGTGACACTGCATAATGCTTCACCGTCTCCTTCATGTCTTCTCCATTACCATACCTCGCTCCCTCGATAATCTCGTTATCCTTGTACTCCCATCTCACATTTTCCCTTTTAGAGATAACCAAACCAGAAAAATCATCACTAGCCCATTCAACTGGATTAATATTGTTCTCGTCATCATCTGACGAATCATCTTCCTCTACACACTCGTTGTCACGATCCTCTTTTTTCATTTCGTCCACAATGGCACCGACAGTCTCCCCCTCGTCAGCCACTCCACCAGGTTGCATGCCTACTGGAGCTACTACTGGAGCTACTCCATCTTCCTCTGGTGCATTGACCTGATCCACTTCAATCTCATTCACTTCTGCACTTGGCCCCTCGCCATCATCCATGTTCATCTGTACACTTGGATCCTTCGGATGAACATACGGAACCATAGCTAGAGGCCACCCACGTTGCAATGCATTCTCCACATACCATCTCCACATCTCAGAGTTTTGAACCGGCATTAGTTCCCAATAAAAACCCTCTGTTGCCCGACTTACTACAACATAGATTGTAATGTCACTAGTCTGTGGATCAACTCCCAAGCCCCGCATCAACCATTTTTTTTATAGAAGGTACACTCCTCTCAGCTGGCCTATCAATTCCCCTTGCTGTTACAATAAATTCTGACAGATCTACCCCAGTTGGCCCATAACGGACGTTTCCTTGACCATGGTATAGTTGAAATATAAGTTTACTGGACATATCTGTAAAGTAAATTACTAGGCCATTATTTTACATAATAAACGACTACAATGTAATATCTTCTTTGCAACGTACCTATATTTTTATATATTCTATTGCAATGTTACTCAACAACATTTAAAAGTACGAACCTAATAACTACAAATACTACAGATCTACTAAGTTACCTACATCTAGCAATATATATTTATATAGTACCACAGGTAAAACCCTATTTCATACAATGCATTTATTCAATCAAAGTTCTACAAAAATACAAGTGATATCCTAGTTAACATCATATATTTAGTCACGTATATAATCTACGAATATTACCTGAAATCGAAGTTTGAAACCGGTAAGGCTTCGCCTCTTCTCTTCTTCTCCTCCCCTTCTCCTTTTTTTTTGATGTGGAGAGGTGAGGAGGGAATGGCCTCCTCACAGCAGCCGACTAGGCTTTATAGGCGGGCAGGCCTGCCGCCCTCTGTAAGGGCGGCAAGGCGCGCTTGCCGCCCTCAGCCAGGGCGGCAAGGGGGCAGAGTGCAAAACGCCCAGCTCCTCCTTGACGGCCGTCCCGCGCCGTTCAGCGCGCGTGTGCCACGTCGGCTTGCCGCCCTTGCGAAGGGCGGCAGGGTCTATTTTTGCAAATTTTTTCGGCGCTATAATATTTCTGTAAATATTTAAAAAAAATCTAAAAATAAAAAAATTCTTGTTTTTGCCAGGGAGGAATCAAACTGCTGCAGGTGTTTAAAGTTGATGCTCATCTCACTAATTTGAATGGCTGCTAATGCTTTGGAGATTATCTTATAGAATGGATTGCCGTTTACTTTATACTCTCTTAAAAAGAATAAGAATCTATCACGTATTTCTGATCCATTGTCTAGTGTTAAGTGGAGGAGAATGTCCAAGCTCACTCATGTCTGATTTTTGCTCCACCTCACAAGCAGATTGTCGCTTGCGTGGATGGTAAGAGAACATGTTAAACAGGTGCACATCTTTGTCAAAACTACACGGAAGAGAAAGCATCACTTACTTTAGGTATTGTGCCTTCTTTTTCCTTAGCTGTTCAAGCCAAGGATCTACAATTTTAAGGTACACAGACAAATGTTCGTTTACAACAGAACATTCACAATCACTTGGAACTTCACCCTCTCTTACGATCTGCAAAATAGTTATTTCACATTATGCAAAGAAGAAAAAATTCAAAATGAAAAAGAAATGCACGGTGTAAGGCACCTTAAGATTTGAGATAGAAGAAAGAGTTATGATTTGAAGTTCATAGCGTTCCATGATGGCAGCAACCTCTTCACCCTGGCAATGTGCAAAAGCACTTTTTTTTTTTGATCAAGAGCTTCACAGCTCCCGTTTCCATTACCAGAAATGATGAGTCTACAAGGTTCTTACAAAATTCCCAGGGAAAACAGCTAGGGTAAAGCCTAAAAGACTCGCCCATGCGAGGCTCAGCAAACGTTCTTACAGAAGCAGCCACAGTACTGCTACACACAGCCTAAACTGAACAAAACAGGTTTCATCGCAGGAAAGAAAACATCACACAACAGGAGGCTTTCAGCATCAAGGTGAAGTATAGACCAGCACATCGCTTCAGACGCCTTGTGCATACTCGCCATATCTGGAGCTGAACACCTCACTTGCCACCTGCCTTAAGAGTTTGGCACCCAGCAGTAATCTTCTTTGTTTTGCCTCCAATTTCTGCAAATTAGCCCAAGATTCAATTAGATGGCAAGACAAAAAAACTAGATCAGTAGGATCATTAGGCAATTTTTTCTCAAAGCAAGCTTTGTTTCTGATTTTCCAGATAGCCCAAAGAGCTGCAGCCACCCCAACAACAGTCAGTTGTTTGATATCTTTGTCAAAATTGTTCAACCACTGCCCAAACATATGGTTCTTGTTCAAGACAGGTTTTGAGTTTAAGAGCACAAATCAGCACATTCCAGAGCAACCTAGCTAATGGACAATCAAAGAACAAGTGTTGAATGGATTCCTCTTTGTCACAAAATTGACAAGTTTTGTCTCCTTTCCTCCAACCCCTTTTGTAAAGATTGTCTTTTGTCAGGATTCTGTTTTTTGACACCAGCCAAAGAAAAACCTTTATTTTCAGAGGGATTTTGAACTTCCAGATTTTTTTGTAAGGGAACTCAACCTGTTCCATCTTGAGAGCTTTGTAGAAAGATTTAACAGTGTAAGACCCAATTTTTGTTAAGTTCCACCACAGCCTATCTTTGCAACCTTCCAGTAGTTGCACTTCGTCACAACTTCGTTTAATTTTGTTCCAATCTCTAAGCTTTTCACTATGTAAGGATCTTCTAAATTCTATTGCCCCCCACCCATTGTGTTTCAATTTTGCCAATGTAATATGCTTTGTGAGGGTGATGTTGTATAGGGCTGGGAATTGCACATTCAGGGGCCTGCCACCAAGCCAGCTATCCTCCCAGAAAAGAGTGGTTTCTCCATTTCCCACTTTTTTGAACAAAATTTATAAAAGTCCTCTTTAATCTCCATCAACCCATGCCAAAAATGTGAATTCCCGGGTTTGAAAGTCACCAAAGGAAGAGTTTTGTTATATAAATATTTTCCTCCAAGAATTTCCTGCCACCAACCTTCTTCACGTTCCAATTTCCATAGCCATTTGGCCAACAGGGCTTTGTTTACGGTCTCTAAATCTAATATGCCCAAACCTCCTTGATCTTTTGGAGAGCATACCACAGGCCACTGCACTAGATGATATTTTCTAATACCCTGATCCTCCTGCCACAAGAATCTCCTTCTGAAGTAGTCCATCCTCTCCTTAACACCTTGAGGCACTTTATAAAAAGAAAGCATGTATAAGGGAACATTGCTAAGGCTAGAATTGATAAGAATCAGTCTACCTCCAATTGATTGGAGTCTCCCTTGCCAGCATCCCAGTTTGTGTTCCATCTTGTTCTCTGCATTCTTCCAGTCCTTTTTCAATAATCTATTTTAGTCAATAGGTACCCCTAGATATTTCATGGGCAAATCACCTATGTTACATGTGAATAATTGGCTATACATACTTTGTTTTTCTTTTGCCTTTCCAATGCAGAACACCTCACTTTTGTTGAAGTTTATTTTGAGTCCAGAGAGTTGCTCAAACAGACATAAAATGTATTTCAGGTTTCTAGCATACTCCATATTATCTGGCAAGAGAAAGATTGTATCATCTGCATATTGCAGAATTGTGACCTTGTTGTCCTCACTAACTCCTAGACCTTCTAACAGGGAGTTGTTTTCTGCTCTTTGCACCAACAAAGTGAGTGCTTCTGCTGCTAAATTGAACAGCAGTGGAGATAAAGGGTCCCCCTGTCTAAGCCCTTTGTGAGTTTGGAAGTAAGGACCAACCTGATCATTCACTTTGATAGCCACTCTTCCTCCTCTAATCACTTTCATTGTCCAATCACACCATTGATCAGGGAAAGCCTTTGATTTGAGCATTCTATAAATAAAGACCCAATCAACTTTATCATAGGCTTTCTCAAAGTCAACTTTGAAAAGAATCCCACTCTGCTTTTTCAAATGAAGTGTGTTCAAAATCTCATGCAGAATGACCAATCCCTCCATAATGTATCTATTCTTAAGGAAGGCAGTTTGATTTTTTGAGATGACGTAAGCCATGACCTTATTGATCCTATTCATTAGCACCTTAGTGATGATCTTAAAACTCACATTTAAAAGGCAAATTGGTCTCAATTTTTGAATTTGAGCAGCATCTTTTGTTTTTGGAATCAGGGTAATGATACCATAATTCAGCCTTTCCACATTCACCAAACAATCATGGAAATCATTAATCAGCTCAATCAAGTCTTTTTTTATAATGTCCCAGAATTTAGTATAGAATTCCCCAGGGAACCCATCAGGACCAGGGGCTTTGTTCTGTTTTAATTCAAAAACCACTTTCTGAACCTCCTCCAAGCTAAAAGGTCTAGTTAGCAGACTTCTATCTTCATCTGAGACTATTGTGACTCCTTTCATTTCTAGGGAGAAAGAATTCTCCATCGAATGTCCAAAAAGATCCTTATAGAACTGTGTAATGTAACTTACCAGATTCTTTTGTCCTGTTATTAATCCTTCTTCCTGATTTAACATATGAATTTGACCTTTTCTTTTTCTCCCATTAGCCTTGGCATGAAAGTATTTGGTATTACAGTCTCCTTCTAGGATTTCCTTTGCCTTATTCCTTTGAAACCATTTCAGTTTCTCTTCTCTAATTGTAAATTTCAGCTTAGACTCTAGCTCTCTCCTTTCTTCCCTATCTTCACTATTCATGCCAGATGTTTCAGCCTTGATGTCAATTGCATCAATTTTGTCTAAAATGGTTTTCTTCTCCCTTCTGTAAAAACCCTCCAAGTTCTTGTTCCACCCAGTTAATTTTTTCCTCAGAATCCTCATTCTTTTCTGCCATCTATCCATACTACTGCCTGCCACATTTGTACTCCAGACTTTCCTGACAATGTTCTCCAAATCCTCTCTAAGGAACCAACCTAATTCAAATTTAAACAGGGTAGTTTTGGCTATCACACCTCCAGTGTCCATCAAAATGGGATTGTGGTCTGAAATCGCTCTCACCAAGCCTTTGACAGAGGTGAGAGGGTATTCAGCTTCCCATTCATTATTGATGAAAACACTGTCCAGCTTTTCTAGAGTGGGGTTTTCCTGATTATTACACCAAGTGAATTGCCTTCCTGCCATATTCACCTCTCTAAGATTATTTTGCTCTATTATTGCATTAAAGATAAAGCTCCATTTATTGTACCCCCAGCTTTGTTTTTTTCACTTTCCTTTCTTAAAATGTTAAAATCCCATCCTATAACCAGGGGTCTATCTTTTGTTTGCATTTCTTTGGCCAGTTCTGTCAGAAAAATTTCCTTATTTTCATTTTGTGCTGCCCCATACACAACCACTAGGTATGTCCTTTTACTGCTCACAGTAAGCAGTTTCATCTTGACATGAAATTTACCTATTGAAGTCTCTATGACTTCTATTTTTTCATCATTTGTACCCACTAAAATCCCTCCTGACCTGCCAGAGGCTGGTAACCAATTCCAGCTCATGACTTTGCTACCACTAATGTTTTTCAACAGATTAGCAGAGAAGTCCTGCTTTACAGTTTCCAGTATACCAACAAAATCGATGTTATTTTCTCTAATTAAATCTTGTAAGTGTCCCACCTCAGGATTTCCCATTCCCCTGATATTCCAAAATATACCTTTCATTTCTTTTTCTTATTGTGTTTTCCTTTATTTTTGCACAATTTTGGAGTGACCTTGAAAATCTCAAGGTTTCCGCTTTTTTGTCTGCTTTTTCTGACAGAGGCTTGTACACGTTTCATCATTAAATCAAACTCATCAAAATCACAGTCATTATCATCTGAAGAGTAAAGCTCAGCTAAATCAGTTAACACAGGACAGTCCTCACCTGCTCTATTTTCACAACCTAAATTATCAACAGATTGTTGTTCTTTCAAAAACATGTTTATTCTAGCCATCTCTAGATCTTTAATCAGATGCACATTTGATTCAATATCCACTAAAGCGCAACCCAAATTTACTCCTAAAATATTAGCCATATTGACCAAGGAAATATTTGACTCATGTATAATGGAAGGAATTTGATTCTGACCTTTGTTGATAAAGGCATTTTTTGTTTCCTTCCTCTGCATTGCCATCTCCTGTGGTTTCTTGTCCTCCTTGTCTCGCAGCCTTTTGCTTCTCCTCTTCTCATCTTCTTGACTTTCAGTATCATCTTCAGGCAGACTTATCCCCAACTGCTTAGCAAAATTATCTTCAGTGTCTTGGGAGTCCATGAAATCCTCACTATCTCCTAGGTTTACTCTGTCTCTTTCATCTCCATTGATCTCCAAGTCTGAACTGAAAGCCTCAATTGCAGTGTTGGGACTTTTGTCTTGATTCAGATCCTGTTGCCCTTTGTTATGTTGCCCCTGGGTCTGCAGTCCCATATCTACCAAGATCTGTTGTCCTTCAGTCTTGTTTGCCTTCCCCCTTTCAATCTTCTCTTCCTGTTGGCTCACCAGCACCTCCACTTCTGTAATTGCATAGCTATTTCTCTCTCTCAGGATCTGGGTGCAATTTGCTTTATCTGTCCCCAACAACTTACCAGGTATAAGTAACACTGGATGTTGCATCACTGAGTATTTATCTCCCACCTTGATTCCACCCAAGTTCATAGACTTCTCCTCAACCATTATCTGTTTCCCCTCTCTGACCTCTCTTCTCATCTGTCATTCTCTGCTCTCCTACAGTTGATTACCTCTTGGTAATAGTTTCAGGTCTGATGTACACCTCAAATATTTCCCAAAACCTATAAATATAGATTTAAATGGTTTAGATTCCATTTTTTTACATCAAAGGAGAAGGAATTTAATCTACTTACATCACTAGAAATGCGTCATAGTCGACTGGATCAAGCATAAATTTCTCTTCGTCGATACAAAAAATGACTGATACCAAAATTTCAGGCAACATATCCAAAAAGTGAGACATGACTAAATCGATTTCAGATAGCTCCATTATTTTTTGCAGTCCCTTGTCATCCTGCAAACAAAAATGTTTTTTTATTTAGAAATGTAATACAGTCTAATAAAGAGTATTGGCTTAGGTAAGCTGAACCAACCTACGCAAAATAACATGAAGCTAGCTAATTAACTAAGCAAAAATTAAGAGGGATTATATACTACTAACATAGACACTCTTGATGATTACTAGCCTAGTCAACACCCATAAACTAGGCTCGATTAGGCGATTTAAAAACACTCTACTTGAATAATTTAACAAGCAGCACATCACATATATTTTTACGTATTAAAATTTGAGATGCGCACTTACTCGAGATCCCTTGCTGCCATGCTGCTTAATATGTCTCGAGAAGATCAATAAGCCATCAAGGCAGTATTCAAAAGGAAATACATCCTCATCCCCATCCCCATCCCCATCCCCATCCTCATCCTCATCCTCATCCTCATCCTCATCCTCATCAAGACGAATGACTACCTCATTTGTTTGAATATCCATTTCCTGGATGAGGGATACATAAAAACTTGGACCACCCTCTGCATGCCCAAACTGTGGAGGAACATTGGTCTGCCCCACATCCACGTCACCGGTACGGTTCTTATTTTTCTGACTATCAGCTTTTCCCGCAAGATCCCTTTGCTCATTTTTATGCTTCTTTTTCCTGTTATGCTCGCTAACTACTGCAAGGATGGGGTTAAGTGTGACAAGATCTTTGCCCCTCCAGTTCACCGCAAAATCAGTCAAGATAGAGTGCAAAATGCTATCCCGAAACTTCCCCAGGCTCTGCAAGATCTCATGAAGATAGTCCAACAATGTTGATCTGGTCAAAGGCGGTTTCAACGCAAAGTGTACGATCAACAATTTTTTGAATTTTCTCAGTGTCAAATCACTCAGACCATACTGCCTGACCTGCCCCCTCAAACAACAGTCAAAGTGATCGAAAAAAGCTGGGAGCTGTCCACTGCACTCAAACAAGGGTACAATATGATCAGCTACAACCAGGAGATCCTTCAGCAGGCTATCGAACTTGGATCTTGCATGATGAAACGGTTTTATTATCTCAACAGCATAAGTTTCTGAACACACCATAACATCTGCGATGGTCCAGTTTCCATTCCAGCTGTTGCCATTTTCATAGTTGCCAAAAATCTTCATAAGAAGGTTCACTAGCACTATTCTCCCTGGCTGGGTTGTTCTTACAACCGTCAAGGTCACCTCACCACAATAAATTGTGCATTCCTCTGATGGGTGACATCCAGGCAAATCCCAAAATTCCGCAATCGGCATAAAACTGCAAACATAGTATTATTTCATTATCTGATATCAAAGTACTTGAACGGAAATTAGTTAAAATTACGTATATTAATTATTACATGCGTTGCTGCAAGATTTTAAAGAAATCCAATGGTTGTTGTTTTAAATAGTATAATCATCTAAGGGTCAATAATTAGTTGATATGGATTAAAGTTGGGGCTTGTTTTGCTTTCAAGATTGCAAAAAGAGATTCAAATGTGAACCTGCGAGGCGTTGGCCTGTCAGAAATCGTCAGCACTGGTTTCTCACATTGATAGCCAATGTCCTCCGCCAGAAATACTTTTGCAGCATTAGTAAGATCAGTTTGCACACTGCACAAAAAAAACATTTCATAACTTATGGAATAGCATACTCTAATATATAATATACTAAATTGGGAAGAATAAAAAAAATACCTGCCAAAGAACATATGTATTGTTTTTGCCAGGGAGGAATCAAACTGCTGCAGGTGTTTAAAGTTGATGCTCATCTCACTAATTTGAATGGCTGCTAATGCTTTGGAGATTATCTTATAGAATGGATTGCCGTTTACTTTATACTCTCTTAAAAAGAACAAGAATCTATCACGTATTTCTGATCCATTGTCTAGTGTAAGTGGAGGAGAATGTCCAAGCTCACTCATGTCTGATTTTTGCTCCACCTCACAAGCAGATTGTCGCCTGCGTGGATGGTAAGAGAGCATGTTAAACAGGTGCACATCTTTGTCAAAACTACACAGAGGAGACAGCATCACTTACTTTAGGTATTGAGCCTTCTTTTTCCTTAGCTGTTCAAGCCAAGGATCTACAATTTTAAGGTGCACAGACAAATGTTCGTTTACAACAGAACATTCACAATCACTTGGAACTTCACCCTCTCTTACGATCTGCAAAATAGTTATTTCACATTATGCAAAGAAGAAAAAAATTAAAATGAAAAAGAATGCACGGTGTAAGGCACCTTAAGATTTGAGATAGAAGAAAGAGTTATGATTTGAAGTTCATAGCGTTCCATAATGGCAGCAACCTCTTCACCCTGGCAATGTGCAAAAGCACATAGTCTGGAAAAAAGAAACAAACGGAGAAGGAAAACATAATCAACAATAACAAGAAATGTTATAGATTGGAAACGAGCAAATACACACCTGTCATTCTCATATGGACGTGTTTTTGCTTTTTGCTTCAGATCCTTTAATTTTTTCACAACACCCAAGACCATATCCATTTCATGTTCAAGTTCATCATTAGTCCAACTCTGCCATATCTCCCCATTAAAAAAGGATCGCATTCTTCTTTCATAACAAACGAGTTTACGGGACATAATTTACATACCTGAACAGCCGGATATTCTGAAACCATAATTGATCGTTTCATACAAGAAGAAAGTTGGGGAAGACGCTGCCAGAGCTCTTCTGTTACGTAAGGCATGAATGGGTGGAGCAGTCTCAAACCATGGAGGCAACTCCATAAGGTATGTCTGGAGTTAGCTCTTGCCGATTCAAACTCTTGAGATTCATTGAAGTAGGGTTTTATTCCTTCTAAAAATACATTGCGCAGCTGTTTCTGCCACCATGAGTATATGGCAGATGTTGCACCATGGAAGTCATGTGTTCCTAAAGAAGCAATGGTTTTTCTTATAGCTCCATCCAATGTTGAAAGTATCCACCTGCAGAATGGTGGCAACAGAGATATATCTAGCGCTGCAGGTGGCATGTAATCATCATCCAGTTTATCCATGACAACGCGGGTGGCATTCCACAGCTTACAGCACCACTCCTGACTTCGAATTACTTCCTCGGTATCAAGTTTTAACCTGTTATGCTGAGAAACAAAAGAGATTGTAATAGAAGCATAAATGCATGTATAATACAACAAAAACTCAATTGGGTGTTATAATAACCTTGTCAACACATGAAAACAGTGCAAAGCGGAGTGCATCCGCACCACATTCAATTATGCCATCTGGATAATTAATCAAATCTTCACTCGCATTGCTTAACTCATTCACCGGAGTAACTTCCTGCGCATGTTTCAGAAGGATCTTCTGTGGCATGCCATCTATCAACACCTCAAGAGGATCAGTGGCATTACTACGTGGTTCTTTCTTTTCTTGGCCATGTTCATCGATATTTGGACAGAAAGAAACCTAAGAAGAGGGGGTCTAGTCATTGATCATTGCATAAGACATGATTAATAAATATACTACTAGACTGCCATACAGAGTGTCAATTTAGAGTAACGCACTTCACTATATAGTTGGCTTGCTAATTGAATTTACACAAATAAAAAGATATTAGTTGCAGGAGAGATGGTGGTTTATGCATCTACTAATTACTATAACAGAAATACAGGATGGACCAAATCAACCATGGCGCCACACTCCCCGAAAGGATGATGTGACCAAATATGTGAGCAATGTATGTTAAATGTTAAAAAGGTACAACGTTCATTCAGAAGGAAATCAGGATAACCTGTAGAGATAATGGGCAGAGCAGATCAGTAGAGAATGATTTAAAATGGCAGGTTTCTTAGTTCATATAACAAACTTCTGGTAACTTGATTGAACATCCACAAGATATAATAAGTGTTTCTTCTTGATCAGAAACTAAACCATGTGATGGAGATGTAGAAGGCAAAGATAGGTTTTGAGTAGAGTATCTAACAAGAACAAATTGTATACACTAGACTGGCAGTATAGGTTTTGGGCTATACCAGGACATTCTCTCTGGACCTGAGAAAAGCTTCATTTACAGCTTGTGGTGTTCGCTCATCCATTGTAAAATCCTGGTGCACACATTGAAATGACGTTAGTGCGCATGGTTCAAGCACAAGTCATGTTTTTCCCAATCCAAACTGAAATAAATAGGAATGTTACCTTGCAAGACCAATCAAATGAAACCCCAAGCCGGCGAAACTCAGTAAGCATAGTGTCACTGTACACCTCTTTCCATTCGGATACCTGTTCCAAAGATGGAAAGTGAAATAAGCAGCATTTGTGAACATATGACGCATCGAGTCCAAAAGAATATCAGCAGCAAAATTTTATTATCTTCCTAGATGCACACCTTTGTAGCAATGCCAGCATGGTCCACAAGGATCCATAGGGCATTGTGGCCAGACATCCTATACCAGCGTATCATCACATCCTGCATAGCAACTATCAGAAAATAGCCTATGCAACAAATTCCAGTCACATTTGGAGGTGGTTGCAGAACCTGAAAAGGAATGACTTAGCTAGTAAGCATAGTATATCAGTAGAACTTTTCCTTCTCCAATAAGCTATAGACCTGCTAGTAAGCAAGTCTTAGTCAAGTCTTTTTCCTTGGTTAGTAAGCTAGAAGTAGTAGCATTTCCTTAGCCCATAACTGCAGGCCTAGCAAGTTGTCTTAGTAAGCTAAGACCTAGCATGTACCTCTATACATATAGAATGAATTGAATCACTAAGAAGCCAAGTTCTCATATTCCAGATTTAGTTACAGCTTAGGTTAGAGTGTAGAAGTGTAGTTCAAACCTACCAACACATAAATCACTTACCATCACAAATGTAGGTTTTGTGCTTGTATAATCTCTCTTAAAAAACCCTGACGATTCCCACCAAGCATACCACCTGCATAAAGACAAAAGAAATAATGCAGGTGAGATAGACATTTTTAATGCTAAATTATAAAACCAACAAAACTACCAAACAAGCATCTTACAATTCCTCAACTTCTTTTGGTTTGTAATGCCTGGCCATTTTAGGCGCAAGCAATTTCTTCAGTCTGTCACATTTACTCAGAGCAATAGAATCCTCCGGGTTTTCATCCTCCACAACTTTCTTGTTTGGATTTTTCTCACGTGCCTAAGTCATATGCAACAAGCTTTCAGCTACCACATTTCCCCTACAAATTCAGGCTTTCTGTTCAGTCCTGTAAAAATTCAGTAGATTATGATTATACCTGGGGCTTTGCTTTCTCCTTTTGCAATGCCTTCGTTTTCCTCTCTTGTTTGAATTTTCCCTATGAACGTAAAATTTTAACCTGCACGACAACAAATACTCCTAATTTCTGACTTGAGTGATATCACATTTGGGCCAAAATTACCTTTTGAGCTTTTCTCAGCTTATTTCCATCAGGTTGCTGCATAAATTGAAATATAACAAAGTGAGCTGAATGAATAGTAAGGGGACAGCGTTGCTTTATTACTACCAAAGCTAGTGACTTGGTGCTGCTCATGCATTTCATCAGTAATTGACTACACGAACCTCACCACCACCACCACCAACCACCCCTGCTCNCCCTAAACCTTTCGCGCCCCGTCTTGCTACTCAAAACCACACTCAGATGAACCCCACAAACGAGAGATGAGATTCCGCATCTTACTTACCTCGTCCATGACTCGGATCGAGCCGGCGGCGGTAGTGGAAGTGGAGGACGGGTAGATCGAGCAGAGTGGCGAGAGGGAACAGGTTTATTCGAGTTTTTGTAATTTACTTCCGAGATAAGGAAGATTTTTTGAGTTTCTATTTTTAGAGAGAGAATCTTGAGCCGATGTAGTCATTTTGGAATCAGACTCAGGTGCAATTTTTCCTAGCCGATCAGAGCCGTGTGAGTCAAAGTTTGTAATAGTTGTGATGGAGTCGGACTTGGTATAACCTATGGATATAAATATGTACATCCAGGGTCTTTGTAAATAAACGACAGTTCAATATACAACTTTCGACGCATCGCCACCCTAGTTTTACTCTCGACAAGTTCTTATTTTCAAGTTTGGGCTACGTTGGTTTCGATCTCTGACGAGAAAGTAAGTTCTATCAAAACCCTTCACTTGTATCGGCGGAATCATTACTTTCTCGGTTAGGTCCGATATACTGGTTCTTCTTTTGCTTGCATTGCTTATCGGATATATCGTCTCTTGATTGGATTGGTTTTGCTTTCTTAGTTAGGGTTTCTGTATCAATCACTCTGAAAATTGCCTATCAACTAGCTTAAATCTATCAAGTACATTGTTAATCTTGGAACTGTCTTGGTTAGGTCCAATCTTCTAGGTTATCGTGTATCTATTAGATTTATTCAAGTCAATAGACTCTTACTATAGTTTCACTGGAGTTTTAGCCGATAAGGTATCTGCTTATCATAATTTAATGTACTTCGTCTATTAGTTCACAAAGTTTGGTATAATCGGCTAATTGATGTTCTTATTACCTACAATCTTATACTGTCTCGGTTAAGTCCGATCTATCAAGATTGTGGCTAATAATTGTGTTAACGACGAAATTTGGTAAATCATGCATTGGATTCAGAGTTAAAGCCGAAACTGATTGGAGGAGATAAGCGATTACAGAAACAGAGTATGAATCGGCTGCAAGCCAAATCGGCTACGGTATGCATCGGCTAAAACAGAATCGGACAAGGATAGCCGATGTAGCCGATTCCGATGAGGAGATGGCTGGATCATTGTCGGGTTCGGTTGGTGTGCTTCATGAGGATTGCCACGTGTGGATTGAGTCCGAAGAAGGCGATTGTACCTATTAATTAGGATATTTGTTAGTTTCCTTTTATCTTTAGGAAAGTGTGTTTAGTGTCCCTTAAGGACTTCATGTTTTCCTTTTATCTTTAGGAAAGTTTCTTTCTTGTCCTACAAGGACTAGTATCTCCCCATGGGTATAAATATGTACACCTGGGGTTATTGTAATCTATCAACTCTCGATCAATACAATTCGGCGCATCGCCACCTTTTACTCTGTTACGGTTTATTCATCAACCGGCGGAATTTGGCACCTGACACGGGGCTCCTCAACGGAGAGTAGAATCCCCTCAAGGATTTAAACTCCGGGAACAACTCTTCTTGCTACAACTTTGGTGATATCACTTTTCTCCCTCCTCTAGCTTTGCTTGATTGTGCCGCTATAGGACTAGTTGTTGTTTGTGCTAGCATTTTCTTGTTGTAGGCAGCTAGATCTAGAGTTTTCGTTGAAGTGCGCATACTCTGCTATTTTCGGAAGTTCCGAAAATCATTTTCGGAAATTCCGAAAATTCCTGCTTCCGCTTTTAGTTTAGTTTTATTGAATTAGCCTATTCACCCCCCCCCCCTCTAGGCCTAATTGACCTCTTCAAGAACAGAAAGCACTATTAGATGAGGTTACTCAAGATTTTCAGAAGCTGTGTTTAGAGTCCTTCAGCTTGACTCGGCAAGGAGCTGTATAAAAAGCTAAATTCCCCAAGCCGATGATTGAGGGAGAAGCAAGTAAAACTCCTACACAATTTTCTATTCAGACTTTTCAGGATACAGTGGATGAGGCTGTGAGCAGAGCTTTGATCAATCAATCAGAAGTATTGGTGAATACATTATAGAACCTACTCTTGAAGGCGGTTGATGGATCTATTCTTGGTGAGAAACCTAGAAGGCCTATATACTTTCCTGGAAATGCACCGTTTAATATCAAACAGGTGAAAACTAAGTCTCAAGGTCCTAATAATGGTCTAGTTAAAAATGAGGGTCCATGGTTGTCACGCCTCGATTTTTGTTTGAGATTAAAAATCGTTAAATAAATAATTTCTAGAATTTATATTAAGTTTTAAAGCAAATTAATCAAGTGAATTTAATGGGAGAATTAAAAATTTCCTTTAAAAATCATGGCTGGGAATATTTTGTAATATCCTCCATGCCCTAAAGTACTCTCTGGAATTTCCTGTGAATTTTCGGAGCTCAAGAAATAATTTTGATGATACAAACATCATTTAATCAATTAAATAAATCGAAAAACAAATTAAAATCCTCCTCTTTGGAGTTGGGCCAAATTTGACCCATCTCTTTCCCCTCTCTCCCCGCACCAGCCCGGCCTGCCTCCTCTCCATTTTCGGTGAAGTTTGTTGTCCCTCGCACTTAAGCCAGCCCAAAAACAAAAGAAAACAAAAGTCCACTTTCCTCCCCTCGCCAACAGTGGCGTCTTCTTCCTCCAGCTGGCTGGATGCCGCCACATCCCATGTCAAATCCACTCGATCCCGTGCCCCGTTTCCAAAATTAGTTGAGGGGTTTTGATCCCCTAAACTTCCTCTTCCTTCCCCCTAAGAATCGGAGCAAATCCCGTCGTTTATCGCGTGGATTCGACGTGGTTTCGAGCTTCGTTTTTGGGTGAACCCTAGCTTTTTCCGCCGCCAAATCCTCCCGTGTGGAGCACAATCTCTTTCTTCTCCACCTATAAATTGAACCCCCTTGATCTCATCTCCCTTTTCCACCTTTTTCTCGAATTTTTCCCATGCCCTAGAGCCGCCGCCACGCTCACCTTCTCTCTCCACAGCCGCCGCCAACCTCCAGCCGTGCCGTGCCGCCACCTCGGTCGCCGTCTTCGGTCTGTGTCTCCTCCGTTGGGTGCGCAAGCCGAGCCAAAGCCTGTCCACCACCTCCCCTTCGCCGAAGTTCGCCGGAGCACCGTCATCATCGTGAACCCGGGGACGCCGCCGCCTCTCCTCGCTGCCGACCGCGCTCTCGCCGCCTCCTCACCGTCGCGCGGGCACGGTGAGATCCGCCTCTACCTCCCCTCTTGTTAACAGCAAAATTTGGCAAGATACTCGGGGTCGAAGAACAAATCGAGGCGGGTTTGGCGGGAGAAGGAGTTATTCCCAAATTTCGTTGCGCATCGGCTGAAGGTTGTATCGGCCGAAACAGAGTCGGACTTGGCTAGCCAATACAGGCAGGGCAGTCGATACCGTCGTGTTTGAGTTCAAGTTAGGCCCAGATTGGGATCGTAAGTTATTGCCATACAAGGATGAAGTCCATTATAGGCAGTTGTATCTATTAATTAGGAATAAGAGTTAGTTGTTTTCTTTTACAAATTCGTGTTAAGAGTCCACCTAGGACTTATTTGTTTAGGCAAGTTTTGAGTAGTGTCTGACATGGACAAGGTTTGTACGTTCGGGTATACATATATGTCCAGGGTCTTGTAAGAAAAACAACAACAGTTCAATACACTTTTGGCGCATCGCCACAATTTTCCTTTTACTTTCGACGAGTTCTTGTTTTGAGTTGGGTTGCATCGGTTTCGATCTCCAATAAGAGGTATGGCTTGTCAATAGCGGCTTGTATCGGCGGATTAGCACATTGTTTTATATGTTCTAATTTAACTTGTGCAACTTCTAGATATCATATATCTTAGCTAATCTAAATCGATGGCTCAATTTACCTGTATCGGCCAAGCCTTGCCTAAGGTTTTGTCGGTATCGACTAAATCATTCAATTGGCTTAGATTAGCTAAGATATCCACCACCCTGAAAACCAGTCAGAAGCTTGATTGTTTAGACTTTATGCTTCTTTTCACATTTTGCATTGCATCGGCCCTAGTCACGTTTAGAATCATAGAAACTAACCTGCTTCTTGGTTGCAAATAAGGGTAGCATCGGGGTTTCAGCCGATCTTACCTGATTTAGCTTTGTTTAAATACCTTTAATTATGCTTTTCATTTTATATCTTCCCCTTATACAAGGATATCACGCTATTTAAATATAACAAGTTTGCTCTTGGTATATTTACTTAAATTGATATTCTTGTATAAGGCTGTATCGGAGTATTAGTTGATATGGTATCTATTTTTAACCTAAGTATGGTGTCATCGGCTATGACTTAATCAGATATATTCTTTATCTATAGATTACATGTTTGATTACATTTACAGCTGATGGAACATGTTTTAGGCTTGCTTAATTTTATTTATCTTACACCTTACAGCCGATTCGGTCAGATCGCATCGGCTAGGTTTATACGATACGTTATCGGCTCATTGGCCGATCGGCTATCGTAGATTTAACTGGTTTTATTGTATATCTTATTGGTTACAGGATCAAACTGAAGAGGTCAATTAGGCCTAGAGGGGGGGTGAATAGGCTAATTCAATAAAACTAAATTAAAAGCGGAAGCAGGAATTTTCGGAACTTCCGAAAATAGCAGAGTATGCGCACTTCAACGAAAACTCTAGATCTAGCTGCCTACAACAAGAAAATGCTAGCACAAACAGCAACTAGTCCTATAGCGGCACAATCAAGCAAAGCTAGAGGAGGAAGAAAAGTGATATCACCAAAGTTGTAGCAAGAAGAGTTGTTCCCGGAGTTCAAATCCTTGAGGGGATTCTACTCTCCGTTGAGGAGCTCACAAAGAGCCGGGTCTTTGCTAACCCTTTCCTCAAGAGGTTGCACAAAGCACTCCTCCTTCCACTAGTGGTATCTCTTCCCTTTCGGAGGTGAGATCCGACCTTCACAAACTTCTCCCGGCCAACCACAAGTAGATCGGTGGCTCGGGAGTGACACCTAGCCGCCTAGGAGTCCTCAACCTCCAAGAGTAACAAATGATGCAAAGAACTCCCGGAGATGATGCAAGTGCTCACAAATCTTCACAAAGCCAACAAGCACTCACACGAACTTGAATCCACAACTCTCACACACACATCAAATCCAAATCGAGCACGGGTGAGAAGGGGAAACACGAAAGCAAGGCTCAAGAGTAAATCGAGAGAGAAGCAAGCCAAGGGCACAAGAGTGTTCAATGTCACCAGCAGCCCTCACAAGTGGAGAGAGTGGGCTATTTATAGCCACAGCTCCAGATCTGCCCGTTATGCACAATAATTATATTTTTCGAAAGTTCCAAAAATTAATATCGGACATATCCGAAAGTTTCCAGAACCAAAACTGCCTTCTGAACATTTTCGGAAGTTCCAAAAATTCCTTTCGGACAAATCCGAAAATTTCCAGAACCAAAATTGCCTTCTGAACATTTTCGGAAGTTCCAAAAATTCCTTTCGGACAAATCCGAAAATTTCCAAAAGCAAACTTGGCTCGCAGACAATTTTTGAAAGTTCCGAAAAGTAATTTCGGACAACTTCGAAAATTTCCAGAAACAAACTTTGGTTCGCAGCCATTTTTGGAAGTTCCGAAAAGTCATTTCGGATATTTCCAAAAATTTACAGAAGCCAGTTCGCTGCTCGGTTATTTTCGGAAGTTCCGAAAATTACTTTTGGAAGTTCCGAAAATTTCCAGAAGCGAAAACCTGGTTCTGTGTATTTTCGGAAGTTCCGAAAAGCGCTTTCGGACAACTCCGAAAATTTCCAGAACACACATAAACTGAGGGGAAACAGTTTCACAAAAAGATTTGAGCACTTTCAACACTCCTCATATGTCAATGCATCATCCCTCGCGGTTATCCTAATGACCCAAAGAGAGGAAAATAAACAATATAACCTTTTATCATTGCCGCAACACAAAATGTTCTCGCAATTGTAGAGCGCAACACACCGTCACGGACTAACAAATCTTCACATTCACTCAAACAAAATTGTTAGTCCTCTCTAATCACATTGTCATAAATCATCAAAACAATTAGGGGCCTAGATGCACTTTCACAAACCAACTAGCTCGCCCTGAATCCGAACACAATTACGGCATTGGCAGGAGACAAGGTCGAGGACTTGGAGCGACGGGCAGCTCGCCACGGCGCGCTCGTAGACGGCCGCCCGCATCGTGAGGGGCAAGTCGCGCAGGACCAGTGTGAGCCCTCGGTTTTGTATACCGGGAACCCCATGTGTATTACAATACCATTCCCTGGATCAGTAGATGGTACACACATGGCACAGTTGTATATCTCAAGCTGACATCGTCTTACAGGTCTTACAATATATTAATAATACAAGGGTAGCCCAAATGGAACCCGAATAGACCAAGCATGGTCGATAGCAACACAAAATACCAAAACAACTAAATGAAGTAGCGGAAGCGAAGCAGCGGCGGTCCATCTTATCCCACACGCATCGACTGGTGAACCTAGGTCCCTATTCCACCGTCCTCGGTAACTCCTTGCCAGCATAGCACATGTACAGGTCGACACCAACACCTTTCTAAAAGATGTAAATAAGCAAGAGTGAGTACCAACCGTACTCAGCAAGCCACCACTACAGAATGCATATAATGTTCATAGGGGTTCAAGGATGGCTTGGTTTATTTGCATAAAGCTAGTTTTCACAAATTATTTCACAAACCTATGCCACAACAGTTTTAACTGAAAACCACGTTAAGTTGAAGTTATCATTAACCTGCGAGGGTTCATCCACCTTCCCCAAGCCTCGCTTGGTCCGGTTTACCCTCGCATCCAATTTCCACAATTTTAACCACTATGACCTTTTTGCATATCAGGCAAGGTCACACCTTCCACACCCATCATATTTTAAGCAATATTACAAATTGACGAGGCTAGTCAAGAGTAATGCAAGTCCCGGCGCTCATTAACCGCGAGCACGGCTATTCGAATAGTTTATTTACTCACACTGCAGTGGATGTACGCTTTTAATCCCACACTCCGTGACGCACCCAACACATGAGACTTGTCACGGCCCGGTTTTTCAGTTACCCTCGCATGGCGGCACCCGCTCCAAGGACTATGAATCCCCATTGCACCCCCGGCGCCACATTCCTACCTCGAGCCGGTTGTGAGGGGAGTCCTGGCGCTCCCGAGATTGAAGGTTACATCATACATATATAAAGCTTGACGTCATTAAACCACACACTTCCACATTTCCATACCGATATCCAGAACCTACCATGTCTGGGGTGCCACCCCACGAGAATAACCTAGTCCACCGGGTCTAACCCCACTCAAGAAGTGTGGTCGTACTCGGTTCGTTTCCTGCTTAGCTTCTTGACTCGGTCCTTAACTGACCAGGGTCGGCGGCTTACCGTTCCCAGAACCACCCATATTCTATCCGTGCCGCCCCAGTCGAAATCACTTTTGTTTAATTAAGTTTTTGGGTTTTCACAAAGGTTTTCATGCTGTGGGTGGCGCTTATGTCTCCACCCGATCTCTATCAATCACTCCCATCGAGTGATCAGTGTAACCACATCCACATATCCCACATATGGAGTGTATAACGTCTATGTAAGCAGGGCTAAGCAGTGAGTAAATAATCACGCGTAAAGTAATATACTCAGGTAACAAAGGTGTGTAAATACATAAGGATAAACAATATCAAAGGTAAGGCTTTAAGCAAATGTAGGTACGCGTTTTATAATTAGCATGCAATTTTATTTGCAATCAACACATTTATAAAAATAGGATCAACATGTTCGAGGAAGGGGGCGTAGTGACTTGCCTTGCTCAATTGGGGGTTCGTTCTCGATTAGCTCAGTTTCCTCCTCGCAGATGTACCCTGTCCGGTTGAATACTAACGTCACAAACTACTCGCTAACACAAAAAGAGCCAAAAATTCTAGAACAATCAAAAATAACCAAACTAGTGCCATTGCGTAGATCTTGATTTTAGAAAGATTTTGACGAAAGTTTCGTTCAAATCCGACTTAAAACGAGGGAGATATGGAATTCGAAAGATTGAAAAAGTTTTAAAACAAAGAAAAGGGAAAGGTCTGACGGGTGGAACTGCCCTTAACTCCTCACGTACAGGTTTTGTTTTTAAAAGAGTGTGCGCATGGTGAGGTGAAGGGCTTGGGCGAGCTACAAGCATGCATGCATATGCATACACACGGCTAGCTAGCTGCATGCATGTGAGCTGCTTGCATGCATGCACACGTACAGCCAGCTAGCTGTGTGGCGCATGCATGGCCGGCGGCACAGCGGTGATCGCTGCGGAGGGCAACCGCGTAGGGAACGGGTACGGTGTTGCGCCTCACAACGTTACCGTGCCGCGGCAACAACGGCGGTAAGGAAACAAAAGCAAGAGGAAGAGCAGGAGAGGAGCTCACCTTGCGGCAGCCGGGTAGCGGCACACCGAGCGGTGGTCCTCACACGAAACTACGGTCGTCGATGTACAGCCTGGGGACAGTCGGCCCGCGGATCTCCTCGCACACCACGTGTTCGATCGGTGGCAACAAACGAACACACAGCGTTAAGGAATAAATGTTAGCGGGTTAGTGCAGGTTAGGGGTTAGGGGTTAGCGAGTTAGAGGTCAGCGGGTTAGTGAGTTAGAGGTCAGCGGGTTAGTGAGTTAGAAGTCAGCGGGTTAGTGAGTCAATGGGTCAAATGTTAGATGTTAGAGGTTAGCCGTTCAATAAGTTAGTCGTTCTCAGGGTTCAGATGACGGCGCGGCGCACGGCGACGTCGTTGCCGGAAGTAGTACCGGGGAGGAGCATTAGATTTTATCTTTTTATTACTTAACCCAACAGGAATGAATGGCTTGGGGAGGCAAGATGGACTTCAATAGAGGGGGTTGGGTGCGTAGAGGGATATATGTTAGACTTTGGTGAGGAGGATGGCTTGTTGGTGGACTTCGGCCCGAAGAACAAGAGGGATGTAACTTGGACTTGTGGATAGGTTGTAAGGCTGTTTGGCCCAATGAGGTAGGGGGAGGCGTTGTAGACTTCTTGGCGGACTTTATGGGCTTCGGCCCGACAAAGAAGAGGGACGCGATATGGACTTTTGTAAAAGATTTGATGGACTCGGCCCGATGGAAGAGGAGGGAGGTGTTATAGACTTCCTAGTTGGGTAGCCCAAAGAAGAGGGACCTGATTTAACTTCTTCAAAGTTTGGGGGGCCCACGAAGAGAGAGATAGTGGGGCCCACCGGCGGGTCCCACCTCTTTTATTATTATTATTTTTTTCTTTTTCTTTTTCTTTTTTTTTTCTTTCTTTCTTTCTTTTCTTCTTTTCCTCTCTCCTTATCCTTTCCTTCTCTCTCCTTCCTTTCTCTCTCTCCTTCTTTCTCTGTTCTCTATTTGCTCTGCCGGGAGAGAGCCCGAGCGGGCGGGGCCGACGGCTGGGGAAGGCGGCCGGCCGGGCGACGGCGCGGCACGGCCGACGGAGCGGCGCCGGCGCGCGGCCAGGGATGGCGCCGGCCGTAGGCGGCGCGCGCGGCAGCAGGCGCGGCGCGGCGCACGGCGCAACGCGGCGCGCGTGGCCAAGACGGCGGCGTGCGGCCGAGGCGATGGGGTCGGCGCGCGTGGCGCGGCACGCAGGAGGCGGCGGGGCAGCCGGTCGGGCGGCACGGGCGCCAGCCGGGCGCGACGCGGGCGCGGCAGTGCGCTGCGGGTCGACGACGTCGCGGCTCGCGCGGCCATGACCCGAGGCGACGCGCGACCGGGGCGGCGGCGGCTTCTGCTGGGGCGGCGCCGGCCGAGGCGGCGTCAGGGCAGGAGGGGAGGGCGCCGGTGGTTTGGGGTGGCGTCGGCACCCCGGGGCAGTGCCGGCCGAGGCAGCTCGGCGCACGGCAGGGGTGGTCGGCTGGCGTGCGGGCCGGCCACGGCGTCGGCCAGGCAGCGACGGCGGGGCTCGGTTCGGCCTGGGCGACGGCCGGGCTGAGCGTTCGGCCAGGTGGAGGTGGCGCGTGACGCAGAGCTGCAGTGCACGGCAAGAAGGCGGCCGATCGAACGACAACGGTGTTCGGCCTGTCGGTGTGATAGCGACAGTGAGCGAAAAAGGGCGGCTTTTATAGCCGTCGCAGCCGGCGGACAGCGACAAGCTTGCTCGGCCGAGTGGGGCCGACGGTCCTGTGGGGCGGTCGTCGTCGACAGGGAGTCATAGCCGAGCGAGGATGGGACTGCTGCAGGACGGCGTGGACGCGGCGTACGCTTTCGGTGTGGACTTTGCTCACTGTGTTGCCGGTGTTTTGGGGGAAAGCCTCGGTGGACTGGAAGCTCGGTGCAGGGGGGGGAGCCGTGGGGCTCGGTGCTTGCAGACATTCCGTCGAACACCTGGCGTGCGAGCTGGCTGAGGAAGAGGGACAACAAACAGACTTGTTTTGCTGGGCAGGCCTTGGGCCAGGGGAAGGGAAGAGTACTAGGCTGGCCTAGAGGAAGATGGGCTGGCCCAATAGGGAGAGGGAGGGAGAAAAGAGTTGGGCCGAACAGGAAAGAGTCCAAAGGAATAGGATGTTTTGTAATTTTATAGGAATTTGGATTATGGAATTTGAATGAGATTAAATTCCAAAATTGTAAAGGGACTGTATAAATGGACATTTAATTTTGAGTTTGAATTACAATTGGACTGTTAAGTGAGCTCTTGAATTTAATCTGGCATTTAGATGGGCAAGGATCAGACTTAGAGATTTCTCCGAATTTAATCGGATGGATGGACCGCGTTACCGAATCAACGTTCGATATACGAATTCATCGGTAGTCCTAGGATTCCGAGGAAGGGACTAAATTAGGGAATTTTGAATAAAATGATTTATGAGGAAAAAGGATTCGAACAGAGAAAATTTTAATAAACTATCCCTTAATGGGTTTTATCCAAAATGGTGATACATTTAGATATATAGCTTTATTTATAAAGTAAATATGCCCGAGGGTTTTTGTTTTTCGAAAATAATTGGCATATGCAAATCATAGCTCCTTGAATAAATAATATTTGAAATCAAATATCGACGTATCCTCAGACGTTCGTCTATTAGCCCACGTGTAAACGAAAAACGACAGATCGAATTGAGTTAGTTCAGGCATGAATGTATTTTGAAAAAGATTTTTGGTTATTCTGAATTTTTAATTCCGTATTCCAAAGTCGAAATATTCAGGATGTTACAAACCTACCCCCCTTAAAATAATCTCGTCCCCGAGATTACTTAGGGGTTAGAAAAAGAGAGGGATGGTTGCACTCCGGGAGACTTCTGAAGAAACACAGAGGCTGAGGTACCATGAATTTTCCAAATTATACAGGTTCGGTGCTGGGCTGGTGAAGAACATCCTGGTTCACTGTCCTGACCATTTTAAACTCCTTTTTCACGCGGATAAGCTTGCACTTTTTCTGGGGACAGGCGTCGGTACCTTTATCCTTTTTTTGTGATTCATATGCATGCGCATGTGGCAGTGGTTGTAGCGCGCAACGACTGGTTGTCGCAGTGGTACCTTGTGTACTCTGCGAGGTTCATAGCCATTAACCGGGGCATCCAAATATTCAACGGCTCGTTTCGAAATACACCGGTCTATCCAAAATTTCCAATCGCCCTGTACACTTGGGTAGTTGCTTTGCCAGGCGTGCAACTTTTGATAAAGAGGGGAAGAGAGAGGGGGCTGCTTTACGCCTCTTTGCGCGGTAGCCCCGAGCGGAGTGTGAGTGGAGGGTGGTGTAGCTCAACTAAGGGAGGAGATGGAGCGGCGGCTCGGCGGTGGAAGCGACCTGGATGGCGGCGAGCGCGGCGCTAGCTACCACGGTGCCGGTGGCGGCGCGGAGCGAGGCGCTGCGGCGCAAGGTGCTCCGAGCGGGGGCGTTGCGGCCAGGGGTGAGCTACGCCGGCGGTCGGGGTCGGCGACTGCTGCGGTTGAGTCGCAGCGGCGTGCTTCTTCTCCGGCGCAGGCGGCAAGCGACGCCATTGGGGGCGGGGCTGCTGTGATGATGGCGCGGGGACATCCCAATCGAAGAGGGACCTTCTTGTCGTGGGTGTGCATTGCCTTGTACTGGGTGTGGGTATGGTCCGGCCTACGGTTTGTTAGCGCAACTATTTGCGCCACTTTATCTTGGTTGGTGCGTCCAGTGGTCATCCTTTGGGGGTGGTGGCGCGTGCTTGTTGCGGACGAGTATGCCGACCACCTATGTGAGGCGGTGTTCCTCCTCATAGTGTTGGCGCCCATCGTCTTCATTTCCGTTCTGAAGGCGATGTTAGAGTAGGCATGTATGGTTAGCATTACCAGTCTTTAACAAGGGTTTCCTCATGTATCAGTCCTAGTGTCCAATGTACTTTTTCTTTGTTCTGTTTTGTCATGAGCATGGTTACTTCGGGTCCTTGTTGAGTCTGTCTAGTGCCGCTCGTTGATGAGGGCTTGGATACTGATTTTATTACCAGTTCCTTACTATGCTTACTTCGCTTTTTGCTCGGGTAACGAGGGTCGCTCCTTTCTGCTAGGTGTGCTTATTAACCAGGACTTGGAATAACCCATACTGACAACAGCGGGCTTCCCAGAGGAAGGCGTGATGTTTTAGCTATGAACCAAATATTCGGTTGCAAATCATGAACTCATGTCGGACCAACGGCTTCATTCCATTCATTCTCATAACAGAATACAGAGGGGTACAACTCCAGGAGGTGGGGTACAATTCAAGCGAAAGGGGGAAAAGGAGCTACCACGCCTAATAGTGCAAAGCCTAACAGGGCTTACACACCTAACGCTACTCATGGCGATGGCGCAGGGGAGAGTGGATCCATCCCCAGGGGGGACTTTCCGCGTTTTCTGCTCATCTCGCGGGCTTTCATCATGTTGGCCGCCACGTTCGCCTGTGCGAGCAGTGCAGAGGTGTTCCTGTGGTTCAGCTGCTGGTAGCGGGCTTCCAGGTCTGTGTACTGGTCTTGAAGCTCGTCCAGCTCCTCGAGTGCCTGCTCATAGGCATTCTCGACAGTGCAGGCTAACTCGGAGAGGAGAGCGCACCGGGTTCCTTGGTCCTGTCTGGTCACGCAGAGGTGGTACCGGTTGTCATCTTCGGTGCGGAATGGGTGCAAGCCATAGTCATTGACTATACCCAAAGGGGCGGAGATCTTGCAAAACCGATAGAGGGTTTCACGGAGCACATCCTGGAAGGCAGCTTCAGGGGTGATCCGGGGATGACGTGTCTAGAAGGAGATCGCCGTTCCTTCTCCCTCTCCCTGAAAGGAAAGAAAGATCTTCACCTTCCAGTACTTCCGGGATCCTCGGACGATCTGCTCACTATGGTAGATGGGTTCAGTGAAACTACCTAGCTGCCGAAGTATGCACTCCAGCTGTTTGGCATATGCATTGGGGTTGTCCTGAGGTGGACAATCTGTGGTTACCATGGGGTCACTGTGAGGGGGGTTCTCTGTGGTTGCCATGGGGTTGTTCTGAGGGAGACTCCCTGTGGTTACCATGGGGTCTGCCATGGGGCTAGGGGTTTTTTTTTTCTGGCTAGCTTGGTTCAAAAGAAGGGAGAGGAGTGATGCATTTCCCTGGGGTAGCCTGGGGCTCCCTTTATAGGCATCGACCACTGGCTACTGTGATGGGGTCAACAACTCCAGTGCTCGTGTGTCCCGGTGTGGCCTGTTCCAATTATTGGCGACGAGCAGTATGCTATTGTGGATCCTGTCAATCGAGGCTCCTGTTGTGTTCCTGTGGGTACTGTTGAAATATGGCGATTCCCGGGTCTTCCGGAGTCCTTGGTCGGTACTGTTTGGGTCGCCGTCCTTGTGGTCGAAGCTTTCGGCTGAGGTCGCACTCCTATCTTCGTAGGTTGCCGAATTCCCAAGTGGTTTTGTTGTGGTCGGCTTACTGTGGCTGTACCGGGTGGGGTCTTAACTTAACACTTGTCGATCCTAATTGTACTCATGTTGGTAATCATCCTTCATCCTGACAACACCGGTATTTGGAAGATTAGGGAGGCATGAGAAAGTCCATCGGGAAGAAAGAAATAGAGTTTTCTAAGAAAGGGCTGCTTAATGGGAAGTTTTAATTGTTCGGGTGATGTGTATCATATACTTGGTGAGCACACAAGGGAGGGGGGGTGAGTAGTTAACTGCTTAAGAGCTACTACACAACAAGAAAATCAATGCACAAAACGATGGGTTGCCACCCCATACTGCAATAACTCACAATAGGAGGTGGCTTATGCACAATACAACGTCTACGACACACATCTAAGGGTATTTAGTCAGATCGGTTAGTGGTTCATGAGGTCCTAATAAACCAGCTATCTCTTCATCCTTAATCCTTATAGTCTGTATAGGAGTATTTGAAATTAGAGTGGTGAGTAGGGGTTGGATATAAATGAATTTTCAAAATTACTCGAGAAAGAGGAGTAGTAAGAACCCATGGCTTTATCAAAATAGTTTTTGCAAATATATAGCTTGAGGGTAATAGGCTGCACTAAACCAGTCCTAGGTTTTAACGGTGGTTACAAGGGTCCTTAGGTCCTGCAGTCGTCTTGCTCTGATACCAACCCTGTGAGCCCCCGGTTTTGTATACCGGGAACCCCATGTGTATTACAATACCATTCCCTGGATCAGTAGATGGTACACACATGGCACAGTTGTATATCTCAAGCTGACATCGTCTTACAGGTCTTACAATATATTAATAATACAAGGGTAGCCCAAATGGAACCCGAATAGACCAAGCATGGTCGACAGCAACACAAAATACCAAAACAACTAAATGAAGTAGCGGAAGCGAAGCAGCGGCGGTCCATCTTATCCCACACGCATCGACTGGTGAACCTAGGTCCCTATTCCACCGTCCTCGGTAACTCCTTGCCAGCATAGCACATGTACAGGTCGACACCAACACCTTTCTAAAAGATGTAAATAAGCAAGAGTGAGTACCAACCGTACTCAGCAAGCCACCACTACAGAATGCATATAATGTTCATAGGGGTTCAAGGATGGCTTGGTTTATTTGCATAAAGCTAGTTTTCACAAATTATTTCACAAACCTATCCCACAACAGTTTTAACTGAAAACCACGTTAAGTTGAAGTTATCATTAACCTGCGAGGGTTCATCCACCTTCCCCAAGCCTCGCTTGGTCCGGTTTACCCTCGCATCCAATTTCCACAATTTTAACCACTATGACCTTTTTGCATATCAGGCAAGGTCACACCTTCCACACCCATCATATTTTAAGCAATATTACAAATTGACGAGGCTAGTCAAGAGTAATACAAGTCCCGGCGCTCATTAACCGCGAGCACGGCTATTCGAATAGTTTAATTTACTCACACTGCAGTGGATGTACGCTTTTAATCCCACACTCCGTGACTCACCCAACACATGAGACTTGTCACGGCCCGGTTTTTCAGTTACCCTCGCATGGCGGCACCCGCTCCAAGGACTATGAATCCCCATTGCACCCCCGGCGCCACATTCCTACCTCGAGCCGGTTGTGAGGGGAGTCCTGGCGCTCCCGAGATTGAAGGTTACATCATACATATATAAAGCTTGACGTCATTAAACCACACACTTCCACATTTCCATACCGATATCCAGAACCTACCATGTCTGGGGTGCCACCCCACGAGAATAACCTAGTCCACCGGGTCTAACCCCACTCAAGAAGTGTGGTCGTACTCGGTTCGTTTCCTGCTTAGCTTCTTGACTCGGTCCTTAACTGACCAGGGTCGGCGGCTTACCGTTTCTAGAATCACCCATATTCTATCCGTGCCGCCCCAGTCGAAATCACTTTTGTTTAATTAAGTTTTTGGGTTTCCACAAAGGTTTTCATGCTATGGGTGGCGCTTATGTCTCCACCCGATCTCTATCGATCACTCCCATCGAGTGATCAGTGTAACCACATCCACATATCCCACATATGGAGTGTATAACGTCTATGTAAGCAGGGCTATGCAGTGAGTAAATAATCACGCGTAAAGTAATATACTCAGGTAACAAAGGTGTGTAAATACATAAGGATAAACAATATCAAAGGTAAGGCTTTAAGCAAATGTAGGTACGCGTTTTATAATTAGCATGCAATTTTATTTGCAATCAACACATTTATAAAAATAGGATCAACATGTTCGAGGAAAGTTGCGTAGTGACTTGCCTTGCTCACTTGAGGGTTCGTTATCAATTGGCTCAATTTCCTCCTCGCAGATATACCCTGTCCGGTCGAATAATAACGTCACAACTACTCGCTAACACAAAAAGAGCCAAAAATTCCAAAAAGGAAAATAACCCAACCAGTGCCATTGCGTAGATCTTGATTTTTGAAAGATTTTGACGGAAGTTTTGTTCAAGTTCGACTTTAAACGAGGGAGATACGGACTTGGAGGATTAGCGGATTTTCTGAAATACGGAAATGGATTTNAATACATAAGGATAAACAATATCAAAGGTAAGGCTTTAAGCAAATGTAGGTACGCGTTTTATAATTAGCATGCAATTTTATTTGCAATCAACACATTTATAAAAATAGGATCAACATGTTCGAGGAAAGGGGCGTAGTGACTTGCCTTGCTCACTTGAGGGTTCGTTATCAATTGGCTCAATTTCCTCCTCGCAGATATACCCTGTCCGGTCGAATAATAACGTCACGAACTACTCGCTAACACAAAAAGAGCCAAAAATTCCAAAAAGGAAAATAACCTAACCAGTGCCATTGCGTAGATCTTGATTTTTTGAAAGATTTTGATGGAAGTTTCGTTCAAATTTGACTTAAAACGAGGGAGATACGGATTTGGAGGATTAGCGGATTTTCTGAAATACGGAAATGGATTTATTAATTTGGAGAGGGATATTCTTGGGAATATTCTTTGGCTGAGGGGCTCAGAGGGGGGGGCATGTTGGACTTTTATTTTGGGAGAGCTTTGGCCTTAGCCCAAAGTGATGTAGGTCGGTTAGGGAGGTAATACAGACTTCAAGAGGAGAGTTGGGTGAGTAGGGGGGGTATAAATTAGACTTCGTCGAGGAGAGAGGCTGTTGGTGGGTTTCGGTCCGGAGGATATAATATAGACTTTTGCAGGAGGACTTTATGGGCTCGGCCCTGAAAGAAGAGGGAGGGGATTTAGACCTGTGGTCAAAGGCCCATGGAGAGAGAGAGAGTGGGGCCCACTGGCGGGTCCCACCTCTTTTTCTTTTCCTCTTTCTTTTTTTTTCTTCTCCTCCTTCCTCCTCTTTCTCTCTCCTTCTTATCTTTTCTTCCTCTCTCTCTTCTCTGTCTTGCCTTCTCTGCTCGTTCTTGCCGGGGGAGAGGCCGAAGGGCGCCGGCCGGGCTGAGGCGCTGCGAGGGCGGCGGAGCAGCACGCAGGCGGCGGGGACGGCGCGCAGGCGGCGGGGACGGCGCGCAGGCGGCACGGCGGCTGCGGCCAGGCGGCTCGGCTGCGGCCAGGCGGCTCGGTTGCGGCCGAGCGGGCGCGCGGCGCGGCTGGGAGCGGCGGCGTCGGCTCAGCAGCGCGGCGGGGTCGCGTCGCAGGCTCGGGGGCCTGGCCTTGGCATGGCCGGGAGGCCGGCAGGCGGCTGGGCAACGGTGCCTTGGCGTCGGCCGGGCACGGCTCTGGCGGGTGAGGCCGGGCGGCGTGCGGCAGCATGGCCGGGGTGGGCGCCGGCCGGGTGGCGGCTGGGCGGCGCGGCGTCTGTGGTGGCGCAGCACGCGGCGGGAGGCGGGTTGGCGCCGGCTCAGCTTGCGCGGCACGGCCCGGAGGTCGCAGTGCGTTGGCCCGAGCGGCGTCCTGCCGGTTGGAGCAGCCGGTTGCTCGGCAGAGGTGGCACGGCCGAGCGGAGGCCGAAACGGCTTACGGCTCGGCCGGACGACGGCCGGGGAGGCGTCCCGGGCGGCTTGGCCGAACGATGGCCGAACGGCTCGAGGCGGCACAGACGCGGCTCGGCCGAGGCTCGGTCGGCAGGAGCGGTTGCAAGCGGTATCGGCGGCGTCGGCCGAGGGAGGCTGGGACGGTTTGCGGGTGTCGGCATTTGGCTTGGAGGCTGAGGAGGACGAAGATGGGGCAGTGGTTTTTATAGCGCGGCCGGCGGACGGCGACCAGGACGGCTCGGGTGGCTGCATGCATACATGCATGCGCATACCTGCAGTTAGCTAGCTGCTTGCATGCATGCATGCACACGTTCGGCCCGCTAGCTATATGGCGCATGCACGGCCGGCTGTGATGCGGCGATCGCTGCGAAGGGCGGTCGCGCAAGGAATGGTTACGGTGTTACGTCTCACGACGCCACCGTGCCGCGGTAACGACGGTAGACGAGAAATGCGGTAAGGAAACGAAAGCAAGAGGAAGAGCAGGAGGGGAGCTCACCTTGCGGCAGCCGGGTAGCGGCGTACCGGCCGACGGTCCTCGCACGAACTACGGTCGTCGAGGTACTGCCTGGGGCCGGTCGACCCGCGGATCGTCCTCGCCCACCACGTGTTCGCTCGGCAACAAACGAACACACAGCGTTAAGGAATAAATGTTAGCGGATTAGTGCAAGTTAGGTGTCAGGGGTCAGCGAGTTAGAAGTCAGCGGGTTAGTGAGTTAGAAGTCAGCGGGTTAGTGAGTTAGAAGTCAGCGGGTTAGATGTTAGGGATTAGCCGTTCGATAAGTCAGTCGTTCTCGGGTTCAAATGACGGCGGGCGGCCTATCCGTCCTCTTGCTCAACTGAGGCCCAGCCGAAGCCGGCCGCGGCGGAGCAAGCGGAGAGATGGCGGCGTGTGCGCGGAAGGGTGTGACTGAAGAGAAACAAAGCCAGGAGGAGGAGAAGAGAGGATGGAAAGGGACGGGTTGCATATTGGCTATGGTTGCCCTTATATAGGCTTCACCGCACGAGCTCGTCTTAAATGGCCATGAAGACAGGGACGGGGTAGTTGCAGCGGCCGCGCGGGTTGGCGCGTATGCTGCATAGGCTGTTGCATGCATGCTAGCTTGGGCTCGACTAGCTGCTTGCATGCAGGCATACGCATAGCTAGCTAGTTGCATGGTGCTTGCTCGTGGCTGGCTTGCCTGCATGCACGCGCATGCACAACTAGCTTGCTGCATGGCTCGCGGCGGTGCGAGGTGGGGCCGGATGCGTATGGAATGGACGGCAAGCTCGCCGGTGAGACAGGAGCGGAAGGCGACAGCCGGTGATGTCGTAGCGGCCTCGTCGTAGCGGCGCGGCGTGCGGCGACGTCGTCGCCGAAAATAGTATGGGGGAAAATTAGACTTTTATCTTTTCCAACCTAATAGGAATGAAAGGGCTTGGGGAGGTAACATGGACTTTTTCCAGAAAAAGCCCAGCAACAAGAAGGCCATAGTAGGGGGAGCTTACGTGGACTTTTTGGAGTAAAACTAATTTTGGTTAGAGTGAAAATCCTGGGACAAAGACCAGAAGATCAGAGGGGTAGAAAAATTGGTAAATTTCAATAAAAGTTTGGCACTGGCATAAAACAAAGAAACTGTCGGCATGATGCAAAAATTTAAACATGAAACAGAAATGATTTTTGATCGGTGTATTTTTATTTAGGAATTTCCCCAGGGTGTTACAGCCGGCCACCCACAATTCGTCGTGTCACTGGCCGCCAATCACTATTCTCCTAGCTGCCTTGTGCTAGTATCGCACTTGTCTTCTCCTTCCCAAGGCTAACTGACCTCCTTCGGGGCCCCGACCGGATTCTAGGGACCCGGCGGGTGCAGGGATGGGTAGCATATTGCACCTGACTTTCTCTTCGGGGCCAGGGCCAAGGAATTAAGTCAGGGTCAGGATCAGGGTCAAGGGCATTCTTGACCAACCCAGCTCTGACCCATCCTGATGCCACCCCTATAAGTACGTAGTATCCAGCCACCCCTAACCATTGTACATCTGGTGAAGCATGCGGAACTAGTTGTACAGCTTCCAACCAAAGTTCAATAAAGCATATGTTCCAGTATGATGACATTGTGTTAAAATTTGTTCTTCATTAACTACTAAATAGCTAGCGCCAGTATCTCGGAAGGCTATGTGAACTATGTGGCACCATGTTGGTATAATGTTGTACTTGTATGTGTTTGATGGCATTGTATTGCAGGATCCATATTGATTATTATGGTTCATGGAAAGCATTGCATCTCTGTACATCCAAGGACCACATAAAACAACCCGATCTCGTTGTACCATTTATAAAGCTTCGAGCATTTGACAAATTACGTAATAATTCCTTTTTAGAAATCTCGACGTATTCCAATAGCAATAGCCGTAGAAAGAATGTGCAACATTTTCCACAACCCCTGATTTTTCTGCCCTTGTTAGGTCTAGGAGACATCAAGAAGCTACTGTTGTAACACATAAGAAAGGTCAAATTCATAGGGGTTGGATTAAGTGTTTTAAGCTTGGCAAGGCAATTAGCAGCCTAACATTGCTACTAATCTATACCTTCTATAAAGTTATCACCCACTAAGTCTAAAACTCAACATGCAAACATGTATATCATCATGCATCAGCAATAATTACTTATCAAAAAGCTGATGCAAGCATGCAATGTTATATATAATTTACTGAATGCTATAAACAACATGCAAACATATGTAATCATCATCTTTCATATCATTTTCACAATATTTCAACATATCTATTTATCATTTTTATAATACTTAACATATATTCATCCATATATTTTGTATTAAAGTGTGAGGTATCATTTAGTTCATTTCATGATTAGTACTAATAAACCATGGCTTTTCATCATTTTGTTCTATCTTCCCTTTCATGCAATGCAAATCTTTGCCAACAACTTAATAGTTCATCTACAATCTTCTACATAGTTTACTAAATTTATTTCTCTCCAAACATAACTTGGCAAACCAATTTTATTTATTGTTAATAACTGATATCATGTTTACTCATTCCTCGATTGTTAAAAAACATATTAAAGATTGCTTAATAATTCATGTAGCAAAGCGCGAGTAATCACCTAGTTTGTCAGTTAGATAAGAAAGCCGGGGCATTTACGTGGAATGTTTGATGTGCCTAGTTAGATAGGTAACTAACAAGGCCAGGAATCTGTAATGATCGGCTACCTTTCTGCTCTAGTGCGTTTTCATTTCTTTCTTCCTTGCCTTATGTAATTTTCCTTTCTATACATTTACATTAGTTCCTACTCCCTCCGTCCCAAAATATAAGGGATTTTGGGTGAATATGACACATCCTAGTACTACGAATCTGGACAACAAGTCTGTCCAGATTCATAATACTAGGATGTGTCACATCTATCCAAAATCTCTTATATTTTGGGACGGAGGGAGTATCATTCAACACTAGCTAGGAACAACGAGATGCATTTTGCAATGATAGTATATTCATATGGGTCCAATGAAACAACTATGTGGCAGCCATCATCAGATGTAAGAGTCTCCATAACTCCTCTCAATGAAACCTTTTTATTTTGGGGGAAGGATGGGCGAATGAGTGACTTAACGAAACCGTCTGAAAATATATCGAGAAAATGCTAAGGGTGCAACTCAGCAGTGCACACAGTAATTAAAATCTCTTTAAAGCCTACAATGGCAGTTCGGGACATAAAATGAAGCTAGGGATCTGTACGTCATGGATCTACTGCATAGCAACTAATCCCTGCTGCAAGTATGTGTAAACCCACAATTTTTTTTCAGTTTCCACCCTAGAGAATGTAGCTAGCAATGATCTTGTTATAAAACCAGTCTCGATAGCATCGATCACCAAATGCTGTAGAAGATCCAATACTGAAGACGATATCGAGGCACGATATTTGTTAACGAAGTTCGGCCGAAGCCTGCATCTCTAGGGCACTGATTACGGGTGCTCCTCCTCGATCGAACATATTACAACGTATCAGAGTTACAACGACCCTCGATCAGACACTGTTGGCAGTCGCTCCCTCTCGCCTATGTAAAGTTGCGACGCGGTTACAACAGGTCCGTCTCTCTATTTAGGAGAAACCCTAGGATATAGTCCGACTCTTACTCTATTCCTAACACGTAGTACAACACCAAGTTTTAAAATGTAACCGACTTTGTACACATATTTGACACAAACTCTAACAAACTTCACCTTGTCGAATATGCCACGCCAACCTTAATTTGTCCCATGTGCGAACCTTTGTGTACCAGGACTTGAGTTGGTTCCTTTTCGCTGCTCACGCCGAACCGCCCCAACGAACCTCCACCAGGCTCACCGTAACAAGAGATTCCGCTATCCATGTAATCTTCTTCCTCTTGACGCCACCTGCAACAGTGCTTCACCATCTCTCATATCACCACAGTCCTCTTGCCAAGTGAAATTGGATTCCTTCTTAACCGGTACATATCAAACTTCCCAAAGACCATGTTCACCTCCATCTTTCATCTTAAAATTTGACTCGATCTAATCCATAGAAAGATAATATACATTATCACCAAATAGATAAATCAAACTCACTGGACATGGAGGGAACCCTTTCTTCCTTGATGTTTTATGAACTGAGCTAACAAATCCAACAACCACGCTTTCCCCCATCCATAGACTAAGTACCCGATAATTTGAGAAAATCACTGTTGCCTTGAATCACCAGAAGAAATTGCCACTATAGCATGTGCTCTTTCTCTTCACTTCAATGACTCAGATTTCATATATCCCTATCATGCAAACCTCACATATCCCGAATATACCCTATACTACCAAATAGTGTTGACGCCCTCAACGATTTTTACCCGCCGTTGCCTGGGATCTTGTCACTATCACATACAACTACCTAACAAGTTAAGCCACCCTTGCAACGTCTTCGTGCGGAAGCAGCCGAACCAGTACTCTGTCTTGCTATGTCACCTCATCTTTGCTGCATGTATAGATTATCCATTACACACAGCTTCGTCCCAACTGACCAAGTTCCTGTGCGTAACTAACCACTAGAACAGGTTCGGTTATCTCTAACGGGCTTAAAGCACCATCTCTATCGGTCAAGGCCTCCGTCACTGACCAAAGGTCAGTGATATGAGAAAATATCTCAATCGGGCATCCGCCCGTCACGGATGACTCTCATCTCTAACGGGCCTAGATTACAGCCCGTCAGAGATGAGGATGCCCGTCACGGATGACTCTCATCTTTGACGGGCCTAGATTACAGCCCGTCACGGATGACTCTCATCTCTGACGGGCCTAGATTATAGCCCGTCACAGATGAGTATAATAAAAAAATAAATTTCATTTTTTGGGTTAGCCTCTGGCCTTTGCCCTCACTCGTGTGCCTTCCCGATAGGTCACCCATCCTGAAATTGCACAAGGGCCAGCATAATTAACCTCATAGTTCTTTGGAGATTGGCTTCTAAGAAAAAAAATTATAGTTTGTTGGTGTAAGTATTCTATTAATCCTATTAAAACGTAGACCACGATGTCACACCCTAGCATCCCCAATTCATATACATTCATTCACATACACAACTATCAATATATTTAACACAACCACATTCATATAACATCCCTTTTGATCACATATTGAACTATATAAAATTTGAATTTTAAAATATAAGAAATTCAAATATTTTTTCGGGTAGTAAATGATTTCAAATTGAAAAATTATCAACAACAAAGTTGTATAATTCATCAAGATCTATAACTTTTACTTTGGTCTTTTTGCTATATAATATTTTTTTGAACAATTTGAATTTGAATTTAAAAATATGACAACTTCAAATAATATTTTCAAATACTAAATGATTTCAAATTAAAAAGTCATCAACAACAAAGTTTTATAACTCATCAATATCTATAACTTTTATTTTGTTCATTTTTCTATACAACATTTTTTTGAACAGTTTGAATTTGAATTTGAAAATATGACAACTTCAAACAACATTTTGAAATACTAAATGATTTCAACTGAAAAAGTCATCAACAACAAAGATGTATAACTCATCAAGATCTATAACTTTTATTTTGGTCATTTCTTCATCCGACAAGTGTTAGTAACATTGTTCACAAAATTATGACAAACATAAAAGTTATAGATCTTGATGAGTTATACAACTTTGTTGTTGATGATTTTTTTAGTTGAAATCATTTAGTATTTCAAAATATTGTTTGAAGTTGTCATATTATTAAATTCAAATTTAAACTGTTTAAAAAAAAGTTGTATAGAAAAATGACCAAAATACAAGTTATAGATCTTGATAAGTTATAAAACTTTGTTGTTGATGACTTTTTCAGTTGAAATCATTTAGTATTTGAAAATGTTGTTTTGAAGTTGTCATATTTTCAAATTCAAATTCAAATTGTTAAAAAAATACGTTATATAGAAAAATGACCAAAATAAAAGTTGTAAATCTTCGTAAGTTATATAACTTTGTTGTTGATAATTTTTTCATTTGAAATCATTTAGTATTTAAAAATGTTGTTTGAAATTGTCATATTTAAAAAAGTCATCCGTGACGGGCCTATGATCTAGACCCGTCAGAGATGACAATCATCCGTGACGGGCTATAATCTAGGCTCGTCAGAGATGAGATGAGAGTCATCCGTGACGGGCTATAATCTAGGCCCCGTGACGGGCTATAATCTAGGCCCGTTAGAGATGAGATGAGAGTCATCCGTGACGGGCTATAATCTAGGCCCGTCAGAAATGAGAGTCATCCGTGATGGGCACTAATTTGGTGCCCGATTGAGATATGTAATGTTATCTCAATCGGACCTAAACAATGGTCCGTCACTGATAAGTGTCAACCGTGACGGGTCTGAGTTTTATGCTCATTTAACATGTCTGTGCGACCATATCTCAATCGGACGATTTTTCGGCCCGTCACAGATGACTATCCGTGACGGCCCACTAATTCCAGGCATGTTACAGGCCGTTACGGATGAAAGTTTCTGTACTAGTGAATGTAGCATACATGCAATCAGTTTGGTTCCATGCACAAGGCATCCCAATACTTAAGCCCATGCACCGTTGTGACTTGTCCTTGCCGTCCACAGCTGCTCCATGTCAACAACTCACGCAGTGAACAATACTCGGTCCAATGAACAGTAACCGCCCAGAAAACACAGATCAGTCCACCTGCACAAACAGATTCCAGTGCAGCCGTGCGATGCTGTTCCTCTGTGCTCGCCGACGCGCCGCCGTCCTTCTCGCCTCCTGTTCCTGCCGAGCCGCCGCCATCTCCTCCACCAGAAACAGCTCGCGTCAAACCTCCGCCGCCTGCACGTCGCCCGCACCAAGGCCATGCACTTGTTGCCCGGAGCTCGTCGCCGCAAATCACGACTGCCAAGAAATCCGGATTGATCTCGCCTTGTGCTGTTGCTGATTTGCACGATTGCAGTTTGCAATCCTCGTGGTCCTGTTTGCTGATTTACTATGGTGATTGTATCCGATTTTGACTACAAACCGAATCCATATCCACCGCCTCCTTGTGTCAGACTTGGTCCCTAACTTAGCTCCTGTGCTACTGCTAGCCCGTGTTCCGGCAGGACTCAATGGTCCGAGTCACTGTCCATATCTGCCTGCACACGCCAAGTCAATCTCCTGCGCGATCTGCTCCCTCTACATCCTGGCCTGCTATGGTCTCTTCACCGCCCGGCTCGGCCTTGGCACGAAGTTCGTACACGCTGGCATCGTGGTCCTGACCACCAACCTTCATGTACACACTGCGATCTCCTACACTGCCCACAAGATATTCCGGCCAACTCCGTCGATGACTATCACCACTGATCTGTAACCATCCCTATAACTATGTATAGCCCGGTCGCTTGTACATAACCATTGTAGCATCACGCACTACCTTGTCATCAACACATCTCTATCAACACCTAAGATCCACCCGCTCCGACTTTCAATTAACCATCCGTCAATCTAGCCGCGAGCCGAAGTTGAAGAATCACCACAAAGTTAAAACTATTTGCAAAGAATCACCACGAAGTAGAGCCGAAGTTGAAGAATCACCCATCAAACTATTCAATAGAAACTCTAACAGATCTCTTTAGTATTGCACTTGGTCACAGTATACTGAGGCCTCACTGCACCTGATGTTCTTTCCTACAATGAAAATTTGGAGCTCACTAGTTCTCTATTTACAAAGAAAAACACTAATTTTACCATAGAGGGTCTAAAGAGTGCAGGCATCTACACAGCTACATGCTTTCCCACACCATACATGTAATTAGATAGTCCAACTTACATGTCGTTTAGTCTTATGGGCTATGGGAGCTCCGTTTTTATTTTTTTGGCTTGGAAGGCCTCGTGCAGGGGCAGATCATAGTAAAGATGAACATGCTTACTAGATGCCTGCCATCCCCTACAAAGTTTGTAGGAGATGGTTGTCAACACGGAAAATAGCAGGCCAGGTTATATTCTTCGCTCCCACACACTACAACCTAACAACAACACAATCATTACTTGTTTAGATTTCTGTTAACATCTTGCAGTGAAACAAAGGCCAAACTCAATGTAGGAAAAAATGGGAAATAAAAATAATATTTAAAATTATGTATATAATCTGATTTATTACAAACAATAAGAAAATTTTATCACTTAATAAAATAATCATCGCACATTCCTTCACATTACAAAATAAATTATGGACTCAACGTTTTAAGTCTTTTGCACCAGAGTATATGGAGTTAGGATTTATTCTCATTGCAGTAAATATGATGCTGTTGGACAAAATGTCCCCAAGTCTTAACTCACTCCGACAATAAACAAATTGTTCTCCGTTTTTCAAAAAAATACGAATATGCAACATAGGCATAGTTATGAAAATGCATTTCCCGGCATGCCACATATTTCTTCTTTGATTTACTAGTATAAAAAGCATATCCTCCCATTTTCCTATTTTTATCATTTTTTCCACCCAATTATTGAAAAATGTCCAAAGAACGAAGGAATTCGTAACAACCGGTCTATAGTGGCAACTTCGTCTCTACGTGCTGTTTCTATACAATTCATTAATTTTCATGTCTATTCAACAAAATAAACCCAATAAGTAAGTGTGCTAGAAAAGATAATCATCGTTTGTTGTGTGAGGATAGAAAAAGAAAGGTTATGAACAACATAGTTGCATATTCATTTGAGCTCAAGTAGTTCAATGGAAGTATGGAACATACAAAATATAAGTAAAAGGAATTTTCGGTTTCTGTTACATACAAAGAGTTTTGTCCTAAGGTTTATCACAAGTGCTGTAGGTTTATACACTCCAGAGGTGAGTAATATGACCCTAATCCTATCCTTCCAAAAACAAATGATAACCAATACTCTTTCATAATCGAATAACTGAAACTTATCACCAAAAGCTAGTGTTTCCAAATATTTCTTGTCACCTCATGCTTCCCTAAAAGATAAATTCAAATTTTACACCAACTTGCCCCGAACTAAATGGGTAGGTCCAAATTAATTTCCTCCTTCATTAAGCACACTTCCCTCGCCAAGCTCTCCCTTGCATGTTTGTAATTTGAACATCCTTCCATTATTTTTTTGAACGAAGAAATCTACTTGACAACCCTGAATTTCCATAGAACCTTTTACCTTTAACCATGGTAGTAACCTTAGTTTGTGATCTGTAAAGACGATATATCATCAAATGTTAAATAACAATGATGAATTTTCAATCGTAAAGTTAAAGATTATGAACTTTAATTTGTTATGAAATATAACTCAGGATTTTTAAATAAATTTTTTTGTAAATTTATCTCTTTGGGTATACGTATATATAAGAGATCATTTTTACATGAGTTGTGTAAGTAATCACACTCTTTATCAAATAACATGCCATGATGCCTATCCCATATAACGAACTAAAGTTAGAAGATTCACCAAAAGCACAAACAAAGATACTTGAGTCCCACGCTAAATGCGTCACTTCCCCTGTGTAATGCCCCTAAAATTGAAGGAAAAAAAGAAAAAAAATAAGGAAAAAAAAGAGCAAGCTAGCTAGCAGGCCACGCATGCGCAGTAGCAGGATGCCGTCGGCCTTGGGCTTGCAAGCAGCTAGGAGCAGTAGTAGCAAGAACTCAGCAGCAGCAGCTGCTGAAGCAGCTTTAGTCCCACCTCACCAAACTAGCATGAGCAACACTAGCTTATAAAGGATGACAGCCCAAGGATTGTAACATCATGTCTGGATTTTTTGCGTGAAACGAGGACGACAACGCAGAGTGTTGCAGTGTCGGTGTTGTTCCTGTTAGGAATTTCCCCAGCGATCGCTAGCAGGAAACCAGACGAACACAACGCACGCGTACTGTGGCTAAACCTGCAAATTCGCAGAACAGAGGAAATAGAGCAAATTTTGTGCAGCGCTTAACTCAGCTGCTTTTCTGTTTACTTCCATATATAAAGGAACGAATACAACGGAAACAACTAACCACCAAGACCACTTCTCACGCCATGCTCTAGCTGCGTCCATCCCCACAACCACACGCCGTGATCCGAGCTCCCAGCACAAGACGCGGGCAACGAGCTAATCTCGGATACCCTCATAACAGACTCCACGCGATGGCTATCACACAACACGTGAGCTCATGCATTTATTCAGGAAAAAGAAACATGCAGATAACTAATCAACTAACTAACTGTGGCACACAAGATTACTGCTAACAAAACTCTCCCTAAGCTTGATGTGCCGATTATACAGGAAACATACCAATTTGTTCCCGCAGCTCCTGAAACTTGATTCGAGAAAGCGGCTTCGTCAGGATATCTGCAAGTTGCCCTTCTGTGCCGATGTAACTCGGTGTGATTTCCCCATTCTCCACGGCTTCACGAATGAAATGAAATTTTGTTTGAATGTGCTTACTTCGATCGTGAAAAACAGGGTTCTTCATCAGGGCCAGAGCGGATTGGTTGTCCACCCTGAGATCGACGACTTCAGTTGCTGCATTCCTGAGGTCACCGAGGAGCCGGGCAAGCCAAATGCCCTGGCATGCAGCTGTTGCAGCTGCAATATACTCAGATTCACAGGAGGAGAGTGCTACAACTCTCTGTTTTTGAGACTGCCAGCTAACAGGATTTTTGCCGAGAAAGAAAATTACTCCTGTGGTGCTCTTGCGAGTGTCAATGTCTCCAGCCATATCACTGTCACTGTAACCCTGCAGTCCTCCTTCACCTTCCTTCACATAGCGGCACCCAAGATGAATGGTACCAGCAACATACCTTATGATGCGCTTCACTGCCGCCAAGTGTTCGTCCGTGGGTTTCTCCATGAAACGACTGACATAACCAACTGAATATGCAAGGTCTGGTCGGGTGTTCACCAGATAGCGCAAGCTTCCCACTAGACTTCTGTATTCTGTTGCATCAACTAGCGATCCTGCACTTTCCTTGCTCAGTTTTAGACGTGGTTCCATCGGTGTTGCACAGGGGTTGCAGCCGGTGAGCCCAGCCTTCTCCACAATACGCGACGCATACGCTGCTTGCTTTAAAGTGATGATTCCAGCTTCCTGATGTACCTCGATCCCAAGATAAAAACTCAAAGGACCAAGATCACTCATCTTAAATTCAGCCTTCATCTGCTCTTTGAATCCCTTGATCATGCCACTGTCACCCCCGACAATTACCAGATCATCCACATACACACCGACGAGCAGTCGCCCACTGCCATCGCCGCGCGCGTACAGCCCATGCTCCAACGGGCTCTGCTTGAAGCCAAGTTTCTTCAGTGTGCAGTCTAGCTTGGTGTTCCAAGCTCTGGGTGCTTGGCAAAGTCCATACAGCGCCTTATCAAGCCTGTAAACCTTGTTCTCCTGTCCATCGATCTCAAACCCCGGTGGCTGAACAACATACACCTCCTCAATCAGTTACCCATTGAGGAACGCTGATTTAACGTCCATATGATGCACCATCCAACCTTCCTGCGCAGCGAGAGCGAGCAACAAACGAACAGAATCAAGACGAGCAACAGGTGCGAATACCTCATCAAAGTCAATTCCAGCCCTCTGCACATAGCCCTTTGCCACCAATTTCGCCTTGTGTTTGACGACGACGCCCTGAGCATCTTTCTTCAGTTTATACACCCATTTCAGCCCAATTGGCCGATGTCCCGAAGGCAGATCGACGAGCCTCCAGGTCTTGTTCTCCTCTATCGAAGAGATTTCATCGAGCATTGCCCGACGCCAATCCTCGTCGCGTTCAGCTTGAGCGAACGTTGCCGGTTCTTCTCCACTCACCATCATCAGCTCTTCCTGGACCTCACGATTAGCGAGACCTGGCAGCATGGCCGGCCCCAGCACATTGTCCATCGTGCGGAAACGGAGTGGTGCGTCGTCATGGTCTGCATCAAGATTAGCAGCTGCTCCAGTTGGTGGCGACACAAATTCAACCGCTGGCGCATCGCCATGCACCGAAGGTGTTCGGCCGGCTGTCGGTGAGTCTGATGGCGTTCGCGGCGATGATGAAGATCGAGCAGGCGGCTCCCCAGCGTCTTGGCGTGTTCCTGACAGCGAGCCAGGATGGTACACCGTGGTGTACTCAACGACGAAGTCGGTGTCGAGATCAGCGGCCGCCTCAGCATCCCAGTCCCACTGGGCCGCTTCGTCGAAGACGATGTCACGGGAGATGTGAACACGCCGAGTAGCCGGATCATAGGCGCGATACGCCTTGGACCCCGGCTCGTAGCCGACAAAGATCATTGGACGACTCCTGTCATCTAGTTTCTTCAGGTTCGGGGTGGTCGTCTTCACGTGTGCCACACACCCAAACGTGCGCAGATGGTGCATGGCCGGCGGAACGCCGTTCCACAGCGCGTACGGGGTCTTGCCGCCGATACCCTTGGACGACGACCTGTTGAGCAGATACACGGCGGTATTTATCGCCTCTCCCCAAAACATACCTGGCAGCCCCTTCGCCTTGAGCATACTCCGCGCCGTGCCCACCACGGATTGGTTTCGCCGCTCGACAACGCCGTTCTGTTGCGGAGAGTAGGGCGCCGTGAGCTCGCGCCGCATTCCCAGCTCGGCGCAGTACTCGGCGAACTGTGTAGACGTGAATTCTCCCCCGCTATCTGTCCGCAACGCGCGGAGCTTGCGTCCACTCTTCCTTTCTGCCGCCGCCTGAATACGCTTGATGGCAGCCGGCGCCGCATCTTTGGTGGAGAGGAGGGCGACCCACATGTACCGGCTGTAGTCGTCGACGAGTAGAAGGAAATAGCGGTTGCCACTGGGTGTCGCCGGCGTGATCGGTCCACAGAGATCTCCATGCAGCAGCGCCAGCGGCTCGTCAGACCGGCAAAGTGCCTGCCGCGGGAACGGCGACCTCCGGTGTTTCCCGGCGAGACAGGCCTCACAGACCTGATCAACCTGCGACAAACATGGTAGACCACGTACCAGCTCCTCCTTGCCCATCTTGCAGAGCGCCCTGAAGTTTATGTGCCCGAGGCGAGCATGCCAGCGCCACGCGTCTTCGTCGGCATGTGCCGCCAAACAGACCGGGCGCGCCAGGTTGATGTCAAGCATGTACAGTCGCCCTGGGGTGCGAGGGATCCGGGCAAGCAGACGCCGCTGCTCATCCCAGACCCGCATGATGCCATCCTCCGCCAGCACTTTGAAGCCGGTCTCATCCAATTGCCCAATGCTGATAATATTGGCAGCAAGACGGGGAAGATAATAGGTGTTCGACAGAGTGCGGTGCTCACCATTCTTGCAGGCAAAGAGAATTGTGCCCCGTCCTGCGATCCGGACCACGGATCCATCGCCGAGTCGCACGTTCCCGGTGATGTTCGTGTCGAGGTCGGCGAACGCCATCCTGCTGCCCGTCATATGGTTTGACGCGCCGGAATCCATAATCCAGCGCCCGGGATCATGGTCAGCCGCGTCGTCGAGCGCTGCAAATACTTTCATCTCCACGAGTTCCACCACGGCTTGGTGGGGCGGTGTGGGCGTGTCGCCCTCCGGCGCCGCCGCGTCGACCGTGTCAACGCAGCCGCCGGTGAGCAACATCAAGGTGTGCTCTTCTTCATCCTCCTGGGCGACGTGAGCCTGCTCTTCGCGCTTGGACTTGCTCCTGCAGTCCTTCGCCCAGTGCCCAAGTTTGCCGCAATTTCGGCATTTGTCTCCCTTGCGCGCCGAACTAGAGTTCGTGCTCTCGGGGCTCGCAGTCCCGCCGCCACCAGTGCGCCCTCTCCCGCCACGGCGCTTGCCGCGGCCGCCAGAGCCGCCCGAGTCACCCCGCTTTGCCTCTTGATCCTTCTTCTTCTGACGTTCAGCCCACTCCTCCTCAGTTAGGTACAGCTTCCCACCGGCGGTGTGCAACGAGGATTGCCCAGAATCCTCAGCGGCTTTCAGTCTGCCAGTAACTTCCTCCATGGACAGAGTAGAGATATCGAGAAGAGTTTCAATAGACAAGATGAGTTGATTGAACCTGGGACGAGCTACCCGAAGGTACTTTTCGACGACTTTATTAGCAGGTTCAGGATCACCGAGGGTTGCAAGCTGGTTGACGATGGTTGTGAGCCGTAGAGCGAAATCTTCCACGGTCTCGTCACCGCGGAACGCAAGCGATTCATACTCAGCGCGCACTTTCTGTGCACTCGCCTTGCGAATCCGGTCGTTGCCGACTCGCATTGTCTTGATGCATTCCCAGGCTTCCCGGGCCGACGCTTTGGTCGCTAGGGTGCCAATCATCTCCGGCGGCACGGCACTGCAGATAGCGTCAAGAGCCATCCGGTCCTCATGCAGAGGGACGTCCACGCCGTCGGGCTCGATCGCCGCCCACAGGCAGCGAGCCTGCAGCTTGATCTTCATCAGTAGCGCCCAGTCGTTGTAGTTGGTCTTGGTCAGCAGCGGGTAGTTCACCGAGCCGCCTCCTTCTTTCACCACGCGGTGGATCACCAGCCCGCGGTCACCCCCGCCGCTGCCCGTGGCGCGGCCGCCGGAGTCATGAGGAGTGCGCACGATCGGTGACGACGAGCGACGACGCGGCATGAAGACGCCTTCCAATGCGCGGTCACGAGTCCACTTCCTAAACCGTGCTCTGATACCAATTGTTAGGAATTTCCCCAGCGATCGCTAGCAGGAAACCAGACGAACACAACGCACGCGTACTGTGGCTAAACCTGCAAATTCGCAGAACAGAGGAAACAGAGCAAATTTTGTGCAGCGCTTAACTCAGCTGCTTTTCTGTTTACTTCCATATATAAAGGAACGAATACAACGGAAACAACTAACCACCAAGACCACTTCTCACGCCATGCTCTAGCTGCGTCCATCCCCACAACCACACGCCGTGATCCGAGCTCCCAGCACAAGACGCGGGCAACGAGCTAATCTCGGATACCCTCATAACAGACTCCACGCGATGGCTATCACACAACACGTGAGCTCATGCATTTATTCAGGAAAAAGAAACATGCAGATAACTAATCAACTAACTAACTGTGGCACACAAGATTACTGCTAACAGTTCCAACTGGTTGAGTTGGGCCCAATACCGTTTTCGGGTCTCCTGGGTGTTACATCCCCTATTCTGCATTGCGAAAATTGCTGTCGTGCTATCTATGTTACTCATTGGTATCCATTTCTCTATATATGCGTTCAATTCCCTAAGCCTGTATGCTCTGTTTTGAAGGAAAAAAATCCCTCAATTGTTTTGAGAGTCGAGACCCTCAGCCCTGTAATGCACAGGCCTCCAGCCTAGAACCGTTCATCCCATGTTCTAAACTAGGAGACTCTTAGAAACTCCTTACTGTTCCTATGCTGGAAGGCATTGGCAAGAGTATAAGGAAGATAACATTTTTCTCTATCACAAACCTTTTTGTCATGCTTCTCAAGCCTAAATAATTCCTCATCAGCATCGCCTGGAGGTCCTCGCTGATTTCTAGTCATTGTTGCTAGAGAGGTGTGTGAATCTCATCTAACTTTACATGCTGGTAATAATGGTCAATTGATTTGGAGTGTGATGCATTAGGAAAAGGAAGGAAATAGGGTCAGCAATCTTTCTGCATTGAAGACACAGGTGGTATGATAGCCCTGAGTTGTATTTGCCTGGAAGATCCTTTGCACATGGTAGACTTGATCCATATAAGACGAGTAGGGGCCCAGGAGTCCACATTCTCAGCAACTCCACTTTTCTATCATCTTGGATTCTGTTGGACATTTTTATTTCCATCACTAGTATACCGTGGTTGCATGATACGATGAATCTAGTCCTAGCTAGTCATGGAAGGTGGACAGTTGTGTGTTGGGAGATTCTAAAGTAGTGTTTTGGATTGAGAAGTATCAGGTAGAAACAGATGGCATGGCAAGGAGTTTTTGACCCTTAGTTGTTCCTCTTGCACTAAAGGTGACCATTTTTCAAAAACATCCTCCCTGACTGCCACGTGAATTTGAGCTCAACGAGGTGAATTCGTTGATTACTTGGTTTCCAATAGAGCAGAGCAGCAATTGGTTGCAAAATTGAGGCACTGATGCTTTGTGCATGTATGCTTAAAGACCATATATTGCAAACAAACATATCCCATACTTTAATTCAATGGGGAAAGTTCTAGAATTGAGGCACCGATGCTTTATGCATATATGTATTTTGTTGTACAGAGCAGGCGAGAGTAGTCTTCAGAAAAGTGCTCTGAACTACTGTATCAAAATTTCTGATCGAAATTTCATGTGGCATATAATTCTTTGTAATATGCTGTGAATTTTAACATGGGTGGTATCTGGAGAAGACAATGCAGCTATGCATGACTTGACTCAAAAGCAGCTGATGGAAGGTTGTCCAAAAGTAGAGCTGTAGTTCGGCATGTCCAGAATGAATGACCGCAGTACCTTGTCGATTAGTTCCTCTATTGTTGTTTGGTTTCATTAGAAAGTTTGCATCCTTGGTTCAGCTACCCTCTCTTCTGTTAAACATGGTTCAATACTTTCAGTGTATCTCTTTGGTGATGTACTGGGGTGAATTCCCCTGAACTCTGTCTTTTACATAAAATGTGATGAGTTTTCGAAAAAGAAAAAGAAGGAACGTAAAGGACATCAGGCCATTATGCTGCAATTCAAACAGTTGAGGCCCACTGTAGCACATTTGGGTTTCTAGGAATTCACTATTAAAGCCTCCTGTCATATTATGGTCATATTTTGGTTATAGAGGGAAAGAATTTCTGATTTGCTTGAAAAAACCAAAAGCACAAACCCCTTCTCAAAACATGCCAAAAGGATGAATAACTCCCAATTCTCCACGAAGAAAAAGAAAAACGAAAAACATCTAATGGTTTAGTCAAAATATTAGCAGTTGCAACTTTATATCCAAAAACTTCAATTCAATATATCCTTTTTCAACATGATCTCTCAAAAAGTGGAAACGAATATCAATGTGCTTTGTGCATGAGTGTTGTACAGGATTCTTAGCAATATAAATAGCATTTGTGTTATCGCAAAAGAGAGAAACTTTCTCAAAAGTAAGACCATAATGTTTCAAAGTTGATATAAGCCAAAGAATCAGAGAACAACAACTAACAGCAATAACATATTCAGATTCAGCTATGATTGAGCAACACTAGATTGTTTACTAGAAGATCATGCAATCAATGAAATATCAAGAAAATGACATATTCCACTAGTACTCTTTCTATCAATTCTACAACCAGTAAAATCAGCATCAGAATAACCACTCAAGCATATAGATGATGAAGTAGAATACCAAATTTCAAATTCAAGAGTGTAATTCAAATACCTCATAATCCATTTGACAGCTTGACGATGTGAAGAACGTGGAGAAGCTTGAAAGCGAGAACACAAATACACAACAAACTGTATGTCTGGCCTTGAAGTAGCAAGATACAACAAAGATCCAATCATACTTTTGTATTCCTTTTGATCAACGGCTTTACCATCTTCATCAGGATCCAATACAACAATAGACCCAATTGGTGTAAAAATTGGCTTGCATGTATCCATCTTGAAACGTCGTAGAAGATCCTTGATATACTTTGTTCGATGCACAAACGTACCTTGAGGTGTTTGCTTGATTTGTAACCCCGAAAAATACAATAACTCACCCATCATGCCCATCTCAAATTCCCTGCGCATTATCTTAGAAAACTCCACAACCAAAGATGATACCATCCATATAAATCTGAACGAAAAGTTGATTATCATCATGCTTTAGAACAAAAAAAGTTATATCTACTTTTTCCATTTGAAAACCTGTTTCAAGCAAAAAGTTTTTAAGTCTACTATACCGTGCTCTAGGTGCTTGTTTCAAACCATACAAACTTTTTGACAATCCTCTAGAAATTTCTACATTAATCTAGAAACTGGACTCCTCACACCCTCTCCCTCTTCACACACGATGTACTATGCCCTCCCTTCCTCCTCTTCCTCTCTTCGTCCAGATAGACGGGATTGATATGGAGGTAGTCCAGATCGAGCAGCTCAATGGGGAGGCCAGCGAGGAAGGAGAAGGCGGCGCCGGTGTGAAGGAGAAGAAGGCGTCGCCTAGCAGAAGAAGGTGGATTGCCTATGGTGAGGGCCTCCCTCTCCAGAGCTGGAGGCAAGCACTCTGCTTGGAGACGGCGATGGCTGTGGCAACTTGAGGGAGAAGACAACAGCAAAGGAGAATGACGATAGCGTCGGTGGCTCCTCTGGGATGGCGGAGGTAAGTCAAATCTTATACCAGTACTTGATAATGTGGATTCTTGATCTGGTCCACTGGGGCTTCGATGGTGTTCTTGATCTGTTGAATATATATTACTGTTCTTAGTAATAGACTGGGACAACGATGGTGTTCTTGATTTGTTGGGCACCAGGCTGATCAGACCGCCGGGACACTGCCGGTCAGACCGACACAAGAGGTGCGGTCAAACCAGCCTGAGGGTTCTGACTCAAGTTCCGTTGATGCTGATTCTCATGGACCTCTAGAGGCTACTACTTCGACAAGTGAAGGTACAGAACAAGAAATAGCTTCTGAAATCACTGCTCCTTTTCATATTCAATGGCAACATCCACCGAAACAAATCATCGGTAATCTAGTGAACGTACTACATGGTCTAAGGTAACGGCATGTGATGTTCATGCAAAATCTGTGTTTGTTTCTTCTTTTGAACCTAAAGATGTTATTTTTTTTATGGAAGAAAAATAAATAGATTTAACTCATATTCACGAATTTCTAGATTTTTGAGCTGAGCTGGATTTGAACCAGCGTGGACATATCATCAACGAATTTTATAGTCTGTCCCCATTAATGCTCGGGCATCGACCCAGGAAGAATTTATTCTAGGGTTTTTGATAATATATGATTAACCTCCTTTCATAATACTCCCTACCCCCCATGGGAGATATGGTCCCTGTTGCCTTCTTGAAAGGGAGATATGGTCGTATATATCTCCTCCTCGTTACTCCAGTGCGCAAAGCAAAAATCTAGGCTCGATTTGAAGTCTTCTCTGAACGAATCAAGAGAGTGGAATTGGTGCGAGATAACATTGCCATTGCGGCAACTCCTATACTCAATGCTATCTTCCAGAATGGCCTTGGATCCAGCTCGGAGGATGCCACCGAAATCTTTGACAAGCTTAGGAATGCTCCAGATAAGTATTACAAGAACATTGTTGAAGTAGCAACCATGGGAGCTAGCCAAGCCTTGGCCATGACCAAGTCACTACATCCCCGAGTGAATATCAGTGCAGTTGGAGATGGATTTGCAGATGGAACCACTGAGAAGCAAGCTTTGAAAATTATCAATGAAGCAGCAGAGCCCACTCGAAAAATAGCCAAGTATGTAATAGAAGAATTCCAAAATTAGGCTTCCACTTGTAATATGACTGATAATTGCAAATGTTTGACTTATGTATGATATTGGTCTAATTGTCAGTTGTATATATAGCAAGAAAAAATTGTATCCGACTATGCTAAGCCTAAAACTTAGTTAAGTCATCAAAACACTTTGCAATACTTGTCAACATCTCATAGCCAAAACAAACCAATGATAAATCAAACTATTTTTTATATATGAAGTGAAAGAAACGATCATTATTATATATAGCCCCCGAGTGGTTACTCAAGGAGGCAAAACACTTGACATAGGCAGTCAAGAGAAAAAAGATACAAAAGGATTATTCTAGGTATAAAAACAACGTAGATGTTCAATGTTCTATGAATTCTCGACTGGTGATCCATCTTCACACTTCAACTGATAGGCCTCCAAGTGAGTCGCTTATGATATAATAAATGACCCTTCCCATAGGGAAGACAGCTTATGCTTGTCCTTGGTTGTTTGAATCTTGTGCAGGATTAAATCCCCAACAATAAATGCCCTGGAACGAACATTATGATTATCATATCGCCGAAGTCCCTGTAGATACCTTTTCGATTGGATAAGAGCGATGTCACAAGCTTCTTCCAGCCTATTTAAGTCTTCTGCACGATCTTGGTCATTTTCTTCTTCATCAAATGTATGTACTCGAAGGGATTCAAATTCCATCTCACTCGGTAGCACAGCTTCGGCTCCATATACCAAGAACAAAGGAGACTGGCCTGTTGCCCGACTGGGTGTAGTCCGTAAAGACCAAAGGACCGAAGACAATTCTTCTACCCATATATTGGCATAAGGTCGTGGCCTATCAAAAACACGAGCTTTAACCCCTTGGAGAATCATCCCATTGGCTATTGCTCTTCGGGTGTGCAACTGAAGCATAGCATATCTTGATACCAAAATCTTCGTAGAAGTCTTTAAAAACCCGCCAGTAATTGAGTACCATTATTAGTAATTATCTTATTGGGAACTCCAAACCGATGCACAATGTTAAGAAAGAAATCCCACGCCTTATCAGCTGATTGTAGCAACTGGCTTAGCCTCAATCCACTTGGAGAAATTTGTCTATTGCAACAAACAGATGTGTAAAACCTCCTGGAGCCCTTTTGAAAGGACCCACCATATCGAGTCCTCAAATGGCAAAAGGCCATGAGAGCGGAATTGTTTGCAACTCATCAGCCGGAACATGAATCTGTCGGGTAGAAAAGATCTTGTTTTCATCAGTAGCAGCTGTAAAGCCAGTGGAATCCCTGTCCGTATGCCTTGCCCACCAAAGTATGTGTTGTACCATGATAGCCACATATACCCGAGTGGATATCCTGTAATAATTGTCAACCATCCTCAGGTGAAACACATCGTAGTAAAACACCAGACGGGTTGCGGTTATATAGCTTGCCTTATGAAATCACATAACATTGACTGCGACTGCAGATCCGCTCAGCCTCGTTTCGGTCTTGAGGCAACTCTTCCTTAGTTAGAAATTTGATGAAAGGCATCCTCTAGTCGGTATCCAGCATCGAGATTTGTCTTGATATGTCTTCTTCTAAAACTTCCTTTTTCTCAAAAGTCGTCTCAAGAAAGTATTCAACAAAAACATCCGTTGGAGCAGCTTCCCGTTTGGACCCAAAATTTGTCAATTGATCAGCAGCCACATTGACGCAAAACTTGAGATAGCACCAAACCGTCAAACTTGTCTTCTAACTTATGAACCTCTAGACGATATGCGGCCATGTTGTCATTAGTACAAGACCAATCATTCATCACTTGATTGATGGCCAACTGGGAATCCCCTCGCACAATCATCCACTGTATTCCCAAAGATACAGCAAGGCACAATCCATGAAATAAAGCTTTGTACTCGGTCTCATTGTGTGATGCCAAAAAGTGATTTTGAAGACATAACGCAGCCGCTCTCTAGTCGGTGAAATTAGGACAACCTTAGCCCCAGTACTAGTAACTCATTTAGACCCGTCAAAATACATGGTCCAGTACTCCAGCCTCTCCATCGTCATCGCTTCTCGAGCCACCGTCCACTCGGCAACAAAATCTGCCAAGACTTGGGATTTGATTGAAGTTCGAGCCTTGAAGGCTATATCAAACGCCATCAACTCTAAAGCCACTTCGCGATGCGCCCAGTGGCTTCCCGGTTGTGAAGAACATTACCGAGTGGAAATGGCGTTTCCATAGTAACTGAGTGCCTTTGAAAATAATACACCAACTTTCATGTTGTGATCAATACTCCATATAACAATTTTTGGACTTATGGATAACACATCTTAGAGTCGGCCAAAACATCACTAATGAAGTAAATAGGCCTCTGAATCTTTCGAATTTGTCCATCCTCCTCCTGCTCAACAACCAACACTATGCTAACCACTTGAGAAGTTGCCGAGACATTGTAACAAGGGCTGCTGTGGTAGTGGTGAAGCCAACATGGGCGGTATGGTGAGAAAATTTTTGAGGTCTTCGAAGGCTTGCTAGGCTTCGGGCGTCCACTGAAAATCATCGGTTTTCTTTAACAACTTGCAGAAGGGCATACCACGTTCTTCAAGTCTAGAAACAAACCGACTGAGTGACGTCATGCACCCAGTGAGTTTTTGAATGTTTTTCTGAGTACTCGGTGGTTGCATATTGCGAATGCCATTAATCTTCTCAGGGTTTGCTTCAATGCCACGATGCAACACCATGAAACCAAGTAGCTTCCCTGACGGTACTCTGATGGTGCACTTTTCCAGGTTCAACTTTATTCTAAAAGCTTGGATATTTCTGAAAGTTTCTTCTAGGTCAGCGATCAAATCATCCTTCTGTTTCGTCTTGATAACAACATCGTCAGCATAGGCCTTCACGTTGCGTAAGAGTTGAGATTGCAAACACCTTTGAATCATGCGTTGATAAGTAGCACCACATTCTTCAAGCCGAACAGAGTGATAAATGAGGTCTTCAGGTAGTCAAACTCCTTGGGGCTGATTTGATGATATCCCAAATAGCAGTCGAGAAAACTGAGAAGCTCGCAACCGGCCATTGAGTCAACGACTGTAACGCCCCAATTTTCGCCTCATCGAAAAATCTATTTTATTAAAATCCTATTTTCAAAAATTTGGTTCTTTAAGTGTATTTAGAATTTTGTGCCAAAGATCTCAATTGATTCATTTCCTTGTGAACCCAAAACCTTGATCATGATATCGTCTTCCAAAATTAAATTCCTATTATTCGAATTTGAAGTTCGAGTTTTCCCTCCTAAACCTTTCCAAAAATTCGTATGGTTGCAATTTCGATTTCGGGATTTTTAACCGTGTCGTCAAATAATCGTCTTTCCATTCAAACAATCTAAAAATATCTCTTTTTAGACTTTGTCTGCCCGACAAATATTTCTTATACGTGTACATATCAAAACCACTATTTTTGTGCATGCAAAACCCAAAATCAACGGTCGTTGGATTTAATCATGCACCAACGGAACTGACAAAAACCGAGTTTTTTCTTCAATCATTCCTTTCCAAATAAAATCTCCATGTTCGGATTTTGGAATCTGAATCGCGTCCTAAATCACCTCCTCAAATTCTATCCGTCCCAAATCATTTTTCTTTAAAGCTCTACTTACTCCATTCGTTGCAAATTATTGTTCCAAAACTAAAACTCCTCCAACCAAATTCTTTATCTGTCCAAAAATCCCAAACAAATCAATAGACATCAAAATCTTAGTCCTTTTACAAGTTCAAAGTTGTCTACAGCCCACGAGCGAAACGACAGTAGACCAGCATGCATGCACTCCTCTCTTTTTCTCCCCAGAGACAAGCAAAATCCATTTTATTTCACGTGTTCTTTCACCACTCATGCGTAAATACACTTAATCTCTCCCTGCCTTAAGACCATGTCGCGACGTTTGCCAAAGTAGGCACCGCCCTGTCCTCCTCCCTGAGCAGCAGACAACATCTCTGCTTTGAATTCACATTAACTGAAGTTAAGCATAACGCAGAGAGCAGCAGAGGAAACTGTAGGAGGAGACGCTCGCACAGACACAAAAATGGCTGTTTTCGTCCACGGACTCTCTACTGAAAATCAAGGAGAAGTATAAAAACCCCACGAACATACCTATGAGTCCTCCCACTACTCCACCAAAAATTTACATTTCCACATTCGTCTTGATTGGGAGTGAGTCATCGAAGCCGAAGGTAGCCGGCATCGTCTTTCCTCTACCTACGCCGGTGCCCCCCCGGCCTCTCCCTTCCTGCTCCCGGCCGAGTCAAGCTGGCGCCGTGCCGCCCCTGCCGAGCAGCCGCGCCGCGCCGCTCTTGGCCGAGCCGCCACCGTCGTCCGGCACCCGGCCACGTTGCCAGCGCCTTGCGCCGAGCCACCTCGGTCGGCGTCTCCCAGCCAACCGAGGCCGCCCCTTCGCCTCGGTCGGCTGCTCCAGCCGGTGCGCTGCCTCCCGTGCCGCGCGCGCCGCCTGGGCGCCAACGCTACCCCGAGTCGTGCCGCGCACCGCCCCGGCCACCAACGCCACCCCGAACCGAGCCACCGGCGCGCCGCCCCCGACCTCCTGCCCAGCTGCGTGCCGCTAGGCAACGCGAGCCGCGCTGCCGCACATTTGCCGCGCCACCGCCGGTGTCGCTCCGGACGCCTTTGCTGCGCCCGGCCGACGCCCCCTAGCCACTGGGCCTCCTTCCTCTCCTCCTCACGCTCGGGAGAAGCAACAGAGAAAGAGAGAGAGAAAGAAGGGATGAGAAAGAGAGAAAGAAGAGGATAAGGAAGAGAAGGAAGGAAAAAGGAAATAGAGAGGTAGGACCCATCAGTGGGCCCCACTATGTTACTCTCTCTCCGCGGGCCCTTGACCGAAGACATTGAAAAAGTCTACATTGCCTCCCTCATCCTTGTCGGGCCAATCCCATGAAGTCCTCTATAAAAATCGAATTTTTATCATTTTTTATTTTATTTATTTAAAGATTTGCAAAAACAATTTTTCGTTTCGAAATATTGCAAAACTAATCTCCAATCGTCCTCTGGGAGGGCGAGATTTAAAACTCGCCCTCCCAAAGGGCGATTTTTATGGCGTGGCAGACGGCCGTTGGGCGCCGTCTGCCGCGTCGCCGCCTTTTTGCGTTTTAGTCCCTTGCCACCCTTACAGAGGGCGTTTTTTCACTGTTCATCAGGGGGCCGCCTGCAAAAGGGCGGCCGCCCTGGCAATTTTGCAGGTGGCCCCCTTGTCGCCCTTACAGAGGGCGATTTTTTGCCCTCCCCTATAAAATCCCCATTTCCAACTCCGCCGCCGTCATTCGCAGCCGTCGAGACTCGAGAAAAATAGTAGAGTGAGGGGTGAGGAAGAAGAAGGAGAGCGGCGAAGCCCTGTCGGTGTGCACACTCGATCGCAGGTAAATACAATATCCCGCTATATGTTTGTGTTATTTATTTTGTGTAGAATATATAAGAAAAGAATTTTTTTTTTGAATATTTGAATAGTTGTTTAGTAAGATATTGATTTATAAATTAGGGCACGATTTAATTTAAGGAGTTTGACCTAGGACGAACCGATTTAGATGAACCTACGTACAATACATTCTGATCTATGTCTATGTTATTTAAATAGTTGTGTAGCACTATAATATGGATTTAAAAATTAGGGCATGATTTATTTTAGTCAATTTGACCTAGGACAAACCGATTTAGATGAACATATGTAGGATATGTCCTTATGTATGTATACATTTCTTTGCGTAGAATTTTGTTTAATATAGAATTTAACTTAGGCACAGATTGATCTAGACAACATATTTGTAGTATGAAATAAATTAAGTTTGAACCTGTTTATCAGACACAATGGCAAGCAAGGTCATATTTCAGATAGTTCACGGTAAAGGCAATGTTAGATATGGTCGAGATGGTGTTGATCTGTCAGAATTTAGTATGAAATCAAAGGGCATCGATAGGCCAACCAATAAAGCATTTGAGTCGGTCTATAGTTGGTTACTACGTGGATTTAAAGTGGATACAAGAGTGAACACAATGTCTCTATCCGTTGTAGTCAGTCGTGCAACGGAAGGATATTATTGGGAACTAATGCCTGTAGATAACACCGAGTCCTGGAGACGTTATGTAGAGATGGCATTTGAAAGGTCCTGGCCCCTTGTTATTTTTGTGGCATTGCATGAAATCGATAGCAGTGTTACAGTGCAAACAGAGGATGGTGAAGGTGCTAGCAATGCTGTGGAGAATGTTGGACCATCGATGCGAACTGGGGATAACGAAGCAAGGTTGGAGGAGGCAATAGGCGTGGCGGATGAGGGGGAGAGAATCGAAGCAATTGTTGAGGAAATGGAGAGGGAAGATTCTGAAAATGAGCTGGCGGAGGGCGATGAATCATCGAACGAGGAGGAAGATGTACTGCCCGTTGATTGGACAAAAGCCGATTTCTCTCAACTTGTTATCTCAGAGAGGCAGCAAGCACCCTTTGAATACAAGGATAACGAGGTAATCCAAGGTGCCAGGTATGCGCATAAGGAAGACATGAAAGAGGCGGTGAAACATTGGACGGTCTCCTTGCATAGAGAGTTTAGGGTGGTGAAGTCTACCAACTGTGTGTATGACGTGAAGTGCACGAAGGATGATTATCCGTGGCGCGTTCATGCATATAAGGGAAAATGGAATGACTATTGGAAAGTGAGCATTGTTGGTGAGCACACATGTTGGTTGCCAGGGGTTGATAAGTATCACCGCAACATCACCTCAGCTTTTGTTGCCGGTGAGATGTACAGCGATGTGGTTTGTAACACGGACTTTGAACCGGGCTCCATTATTAGGCACATTGAAAACAAATTCAAGTATACTATAAGCTACTACAAGGCTTGGAGGGCGAAACAAAAGATTTTGGAGATGAGGTATGACACATTTGAAGCATCCTATGATAACTTGCCTCGTCTGTTAGGCACCATTGCTCAGAGAAACTCTAATACCTATTATGACATTCAGACCTTTCCGTTGTCTAATGAGCCGAGCAAGAACGTGCTGCAAAGAGCCTTTTTCTCGCTGGGTGCTTGCATCAACGCATTTGTGCACTGTCGCCCTGTGTTGTGCATAGACGGAACCTTCTTGACAGGCAAATATAGAGGTCAGATACTGACGGCAATTGGAGCCGATGGGAACCACCAGGTGTTACCTATGGCGTTTGCATTTGTCGAGAGTGAGAACACCGAAAGCTGGTATTGGTTCTTGGAGAGAGTTCGCTGCCAAGTCGTGCGTATGAGGCCCAATGTTTGCCTCATTCATGATCGTCATGCGGGCATGTTGAAGGCAATTGACTACCTGCAGAATGGTTGGCCGGAGAGGGGATTTCCAGCTAGGTGGCATGACGTTCGGAGTAGGTGGTGCATGCGTCATATGGAAGCCAATTTCTACAAGTAATTCAAGAACAAGCACCTGATGGATCTATTTAAGAGGCTATGTGGTCAAAATCAGGAGAAAAAATTCAATGAGTTGTGGAGGAGGTTGGATGTATGTCTCCTCTTCATCGGACTTGACACACATCCAGTATCTCTGCATGTATGTCTCCTCTTCATCGGACTTGGCTATCTTGTAAGGATCACCGCACCAGCACATGGGCACTGGAACACCGCTAGGCAAAGGCAATGGGTCGAAGGCATTTCCAGTCTTCGGGCGATAACTACAAGTCAACAATAAATGAAACACCCTAACCCGTTAATCTAGGATTCCTCATTTCACGCACAACGAATAACACAAAATATCACAGAAACGATTTACGTTACCTTGAGTTGGTAGCTTTTCCACGCCTTGGCATCCTACAGTTTAAAAAACAACTATCAAATATTGTAAACGCCCTTCATACGGTCAAATATAGTACTACTACAAACCAAACGTGTGCACAACAAATCTAGCCTAAAATTATTCACACTTCTAGGTGCTACAGATCTACTCACAAATTTCAACATGTCTACTCACAGTGCTACAGATCTACTCGCAAAAAATTTAGGGTCCACATCTAAGTGCTATAGATCTACTCACAAATTTCAAATACATGGTAATTACACTAGTATGCGACACAAAATATAACCATACGTCGGGATATTGTACTAACCTGTGATCGAATAAGCACAGCAACAACGCTTCGCGGCTCTTCTCCTTCTTCCTTACCTCTCTCTTTTTTTCCTTCAATTGTGACCGGTTGAAATGAGCACCTCCTTGAGCCATTGGGGCTTTATGGGATGCCGACCAAAAATTGCCCTTGCAGAGGGTGAGATTACGCCAAAAATCGCCCTCTGCAAGGGCGGCGAGGGGGCTACCTGCAAATTTGTCGCACCCCTCTATAGTTCTAGTTGCACCTTTTCCATATTCCCATTGAGAACACAAAACTGATCAGCTTTGATGTGTTTCAGTAGCAAATTACAAGAAAATTTATTTTTTTACAAAAAAATACTACAATTTATCTGTTACATGTTTCATATTACAAGTCGTTTCAATTTTTTCAAATCAATCTTTTTAAAAGTTTAATCAAGTTTATAAAAAAAATGGCAACATTTATATTATCAACTTAGTTTTATTATATTTAACATTACATGTATTTTGATACTTTTTAATGTTACAAATGTTGTTATATTTGTATAACCTTACTTAAATAAAGTGATAATAGTTTACTTTTATAAAAAATCAAAAATCATCCTTACAAGCGGCCCCCTGCGCAGGCAAAAATTGCCCTCTGTAAGGGCGGCAAGGGGGCCGCCTACAAAATTGCCAGGGCGGCCGCCCTTTTGAAGGCGGCCCCCTGATGAACAGTGAAAAAACGCCCTCTATAAGGGCGGCAAGGGACTAAAACGCAAAAAGGCGGCGACGCGGCAGACGGCGCCCAACGGTCGTCTGCCATGCCATAAAAATCGCCCTCTGGGAGGGCGATTTTTAAATCTCGCCCTTCCAGAGGGCGATTGGAGATTAGTTCTGCAATATTTCGAAACGAAAAATTATTTTTGCAAATCTTTAAATAAATAAAATCAAAAATGATAAAAATTCTATAAAAATCTACAAAAGCTCCCTCTGCATCCATTGGGCTGCCGACTAAAAAAGTTTATATGGCCTCCCTCTACTTCATTGGACCAACCGGCTTGATAATCTATCCAAAAGTCCATATCACTTCCCTCTTGTTTCCTCGGGCCAAGCTCAAGAAATCAGTCCACACAAAAATCTATTGTACGTCCTCCAACAAATTTCAAGTCAAAGCCCACCAGCCTAGCCCCATCTCCACCAAGTCCACTTTACCTCCCTCTGAGCCTCACAGCCTAGGAATATTATTGGGAATATTCCTTTTAATTTAATAAATCATTTTTCTCACATTTCAGAAAATCCATTATTGTCCCAAAATTCGTATCTCTCCAACCGTAAGTCCGATTGACTCCGTTCAACATTCATAATTTTTTTAAAATTGAGATCTATCCAATGGCACAATTAGTTTATAATAGTTATTATCTGCTTTATAGGGTTTTGGATTTTTTTGTCTTTTCGATCGCGTAGTGAACGTTTCGGAGATGCAACAGACGCGGATTTTCTCGAAGATTAAGGTAAGCCACTCTTTGATCATATTGCTCCTAGTCTATAAAATGTGTTGATTGCAAACTTGCATGCTTAGCGTACACCATTAATTTGATGGGCCATCGGTCTACGAGCACACGACCGACGGACCAACCTATGTAGCTGCATTACTTTCTGTAGGACCTTGCTAAACTTAACCTTTGTCGCTCTATCACAGCAGTACCTCGATACCTATGCTCTCTGGGCGCAGGTGTCCTTTTTCACCATTTGATTATATCAGGTTTATACATGGTTATCAATGTGGAAAAACTTGGGTTGTGAAAGGATTATAAAACCCGACTGGGGGAGTTTGTGACTTTGAAAATAAAAAGGTTTTATGGAAGAAAACCTACGGTGCGAATCCTCTCCTATGTGGTTTGGTTTCGTTATCGCGCATAAGGACCGATTTCTTTGGATTTTTCATCCGAGCATCTCACAGTACGACCACACGGGTAGAATGCGATGCCCCTGTGTCACACCCCGCCCCTGCGCCACTGTACAAATGGCACCGAGGAGGGCGTGCCGCAGGAGAACAGCGAACCGCTTTCCCACGGAACCGCAAAACAAGTACCAGTCCCAGGATAATGATGCTGGTACCAGCGGTAACATGATGAATCAACGCAAGATTTAAATAAATACAATATACCTTTACGTTGCAGCTTCGGGTAATCCCTGAGTTGCAACCTCCAATCAGAGTCAGCAGCAGCGAAACTTAGTGGAGCTAGGGCACCAAAACCACCGGTAGTAGTTTGGGTTTAGGGACGAAACTCCAACCTTCATCTTCTTCCTGAACTTAAGCCAAGAGGGGAAAAAAACAACAACAATGGAGATTGAGTACTTTCGTACTCAGCAAGCCACTAGGAAATGTGTACATGCAAGCATCAAAGACAGGCTGAGTTTGTTTAGCAAATCATTTTTAAAACGCTTTTCCTTTTAAAGGTCTAAGTGTAGGTTTTCAAAGTAACTTTCCCTTCGGAGAGAGAGGCGTCTCACCTCAATCCGTCCACGAGTTGCTTTGCAACGGCTCGAGCGGGAAAGTCAAATTTTGGCATTCATAGCACTTCCTTCTTTATTAGCTTCTTTCCACTTCCAAAACATAAACCAACATTCTCTTCAGCAATCATCCGTTAACCAAGTCTCAAGGTTAACAACTCCGGGTCTGGTCCTCTCGACCTGCCAACCCAAACTCAGCCATCTCGGCCCCTAAACCGGCCCTCTCGGCCCTATGGTGCCAGACGACACCCCCGGTCACACAGGCCTGTTTCCAACCACAAAGGCTGGCCGTCCGTCACAAAGAAGGACTCTGGTAACGGTTCCCATCCTACGAACCAATTTATTAAATGAGTTTTAAAAACAAATCTACGCTATGGGCATTACCTCATATTCGCTCTTGACCGTGGGCACGGCTGTTCGAACAGTTCAATCAAACCTCTGCAGAGACTGTACGCTTTTCCCACAAGACACGAAGCTTACACCGATATTGGCCGGTATCAGAAGTTCGTGACAAAGCCTTTCTCTAACCAAACCATAAATGTCCCGTGTCACACAGATGGGTGGAATCTCTCCACCAAGCATCAGGCCAACTTTCAAGCCCTCATCTACTCAGGCCCCACCGTATGGACCCCCGACACATCCCCACTACAGGAGATTGCCGTAAACCCCACCATACCGGTGCTCCTCACCTGCCAACATGCTAGACATCTATGTTTCAGTTAGTTACTCATCTAGGAGCATCCCATTCTACCCATGTGGTCGTACTGTGAGATGCTCGGATGTAAAACCCAAAGGAAACGGTCCTTATGCGCGACTACGAAACCAAACCACACAGGAGAGGATTCGCACCGCAAGTTTTCTCCCACAAAACCTTTTTGTTTTCAAAGTCACCGACTCCCCGAGTCGGGTTTTATAAACCTTTCACAACCCAAGTTTTTCCACATCGATAACCATATATAAACCTGATATAAACAAATGGTGCAAAAGGATACCTACGCCCAGAGAACGTAAGTATTGAGGTACTGCTGTGGTGGAGCGACAAGGGTTAAGTTTAACAAGGTCCTACGGAGAATAATGCAACTACATAGGTTGGTCCGTCGGTCATGTGCTCGTAGACCGATGGCCGATCAAAATAATTGTGTACGCTAAACATGCAAGTTTGTAATCAACACATTTTATAAATTAGGAGCAATATGATCGAAGAGTGGCTTGCCTTATTGTTGGTCTTCAAATCTTCGAGAAAATCCGCGTCAGCTGCACCTCCGAAACGTCCACTACGCGCTCGAAAAGAGAAAAACATCCAAAACCCTATAAAGTAGATAATAACTATTATAAACTAATTGTGCCCTTGGGTAGACCTCATTTTTAGAAAGATTGAGGAAGTTGAACGGAGTCAATTGGACTTACGGTTGAGGAGATACGGATTTTTGGAGGATTACTGGATTTTCTGAAATGTGGAAGTGAACTTATTAAATTGGAAAGGAATATTCCCAAGAATATTCCTTGGTTGTGATGTTAAGAGGGAGGAATCATGGACTTCATTTTGGGAAGGCTTGGGCTTTAGCCCAGAGATGAAGGAGGGATTCAATATAGACTTCTAGAGATTAGTTTGAGGTTTTGAGGGATGCAAACTGAACTTTTATGGAGAAGGGGCTGGTGGATGGGTTTTGGCCCGAAGGATGTAACATGGACTTTTAGGGGTCCATTCTTGGGCTCGGCCCGAGGAACAAAAGGGGTGTTTTATGGACTTGTGGATAAAGTATTAGGCCGGTTGGCCCGGTGAAGGGGAGGGACAAGATGTAGACTTTGTAGAGATTTTCATGGGCTTAGCCCTATAACGAGAGGGAGGCAATGTAGACTTTTTGGAAGACTTTATGGGCTTCGGCCCGACAAAGAAGAGGGAGGCGATATAGACTTTTTCCCGGGTCTTTGGGTCCGCAGGGAGAGAGTCAACCTAGTGGGGCCCACCGGTGGGTCCCACCTTCTTTTTCCTTTTTCTTTTCTTCTTTTTCCTTCTCCTTCTCTCTCCTTCTTATCTCTTTCTTCTCTCTCTCCTTATCTCTTTCTCTGTGTTCTCCCCGGGAGAGAGGAGCCGAGTGGGAGGAGGCGACCGGCCGGTGGAGCGGCGGCGTCGGCGCGTGCAGGACGGGCGACGCGACGTAGGCGCTGGCGCTTGTGGCCAGGGCGTCTGTTTCCTCTGCTCAGTCCTCCTCCTTCTTCCTCCCCTGTCGAGCCCCTCCCATCTGCTGGCACCAAGCCGCCGCTCCCAGCCACAGTCGGCGCCTAGCCGACCGGCCGCTGCTCCAAGCCGCAGGCCGACGCAGCGCAGCCCCTACTATGCCGAGGCCAGCCGTGCGCCACCGCCCACGCACCGCGCCCGCGTGCTGCCGCCGGCCCGCAGCCACGCCGACCAGCCGCAACCGCCAGCCCAACCGGCTGCAGCCGCCGCGCCGCCGCTTGCCTGGCTGCCGCCGTGCCCGCGAGCCGTTCTGGCCGCGCCGCCACTCGCCGACGCTGCTGCCACCGTCTCGGCCGAGGCGTGCCCGCGCCGCACGCGCACCGCCGCCCGCGCCGCGCGAGCCGCCTCCTGGCCACGCGCCGGGCGCTGCCACCCCGCGCGCCCACGCCGTAGCCGTACGCTGCCGCGCCCCTGGCCACAAGCGCCAGCGCCTACGTCGCGTCGCCCGTCCTGCACGCGCCGACGCCGCCGCTCCACCGGCCGGTCGCCTCCTCCCACTCGGCTCCTCTCTCCCGGGGAGAACACAGAGAAAGAGATAAGGAGAGAGAGAAGAAAGAGATAAGAAGGAGAGAGAAGGAGAAGGAAAAAGAAGAAAAGAAAAAGGAAAAGAAGGTGGGACCCACCGGTGGGCCCCACTAGGTTGACTCTCTCCCTGCGGACCCAAAGACTCGGGAAAAAGTCTATATCGCCTCCCTCTTCTTTGTCGGGCCGAAGCCCATAAAGTCTTCCAAAAAGTCTACATTGCCTCCCTCTCGTTATAGGGCTAAGCCCATGAAAATCCCTACAAAGTCTACATCTTGTCCCTCCACTTCATTGGGCCAACCGGCCTAATACTCTATCCACAAGTCCATAAAACATCCCTTTTGTTCCTCGGGCCGAGCCCAAGAATGGACCCCTAAAAGTCCATGTTACATCCTTCGGGCCAAAACCCATCCACCAGCCCCTTCTCCATAAAAGTTCAGTTTGCATCCCTCTACACCTCAAACTAATCCCTAGAAGTCTATATTGAATCCCTCCTTCATCTCTGGGCTAAAGCCCAAGCCTTCCCAAAATGAAGTCCATGATTCCTCCCTCTTAACATCACAGCCAAGGAATATTCTTGGGAATATTCCTTTCCAATTTAATAAGTTCACTTCCACATTTCAGAAAATCCAGTAATCCTCCAAAATCCGTATCTCCCCAACCGTAAGTCCAATTGACTCCGTTCAACTTCCTCAATCTTTCTAAAAATGAGGTCTACCCAAGGGCACAATTAGTTTATAATAGTTATTATCTACTTTATAGGGTTTTGGATGTTTTTCTCTTTTCGATCGCGTAGTGGACGTTTCGGAGGTGCACCGGACGCGGATTTTCTCGAAGATTTGAAGACCAACAATAAGGCAAGCCACTCTTCGATCATATTGCTCCTAGTTTATAAAATGTGTTGATTGCAAACTTGCATGTTTAGCGTACACAATTATTTTGATCGGCCATCGGTCTACGAGCACACGACCGACGGACCAACCTATGTAGTTGCATTATTCTCCGTAGGACCTTGTTAAACTTAACCCTTGTCGCTCCACCACAGCAGTACCTCAATACTTACGCTCTCTGGGCGTAGGTATCCTTTTGCACCATTTGTTTATGTCAGGTTTATATATGGTTATCGATGTGGAAAAACTTGGGTTGTGAAAGGTTTATAAAACCCGACTCGGGGAGTCGGTGACTTTGAAAACAAAAAGGTTTTGTGGGAGAAAACTTGCGGTGCGAATCCTCTCCTGTGTGGTTTGGTTTCGTAGTCGCGCATAAGGACCGTTTCCTTTGGGTTTTACATCCGAGCATCTCACAGTACGACCACATGGGTAGAATGGGATGCCCCTAGATGAGTAACTAACTGAAACATAGATGTCTAGCATGTTGGCAGGTGAGGAGCACCGGTATGGTGGAGTTTACGGCAATCTCCTGTAGTGGGGATGTGTCGGGGGTCCATACGGTGGGGCCTGAGTAGATGAGGGCTTGAAAGTTGGCCTGATGCTTGGTGGAGAGATTCCACCCATCTGTGTGACACGGGACATTTATGGTNGAAGGAGGAGGACTGAGCAGAGGAAACAGAAGAAGGAAGGGAAGGAAGGGGGTCGGTCACCTCGACGCGACGGATTCGGGACTTCGGTGACTCGGCTCCAGAGTGGTAAAAATGGAGTGGTGAATCGGCTGAGGAACTTCACGGTAAGTTTTCTCCGGTATTTATACTGTCAAGGTGATTCTGGAGGAAGGACTTGGCGATGAGAACGGCCATTGATGCACCTGTGCATGTTTCTCCATCTACAGGCTCCCCTGGCGATAGCTGCTGCCTGACTTGCTCGGCGAGCGGCGCGGAGCGGTGCCTAACTCCAGCGGAGAAGAAGGAGACAATGCCAAACTCTCACTGTGTACTGGCAGGACGGTGCCTAACCATCGGTTTCACAGGGAGCTTAGGAAAGAAAATGGGGCAAAGAAATGTGTTTGAACGGGTGTTGGATGAACCTAATTAACTTGCTTGTCTTAATGAAAATGTAAAGAACCACGGGTGCAGGAAAAAGGACAGATAATCGCCGGGCGGTAGAATGGCAAAAATATTTCAGAATACTTGAATGGGAAGGGAATGACTTTCGATACGTGTGCAGAAATATTGATTTTAATATGCACACGTATAGGAAATATTGGTCCGGTGGTCGATGTCTAAAAATAAATATTTTTAGACTCTCTGAATGGTTGGGAGATTATTTGACGACACGGTTAAAATCCCGAAATTGAAATTTCAATCGTACGGGTTTTTGGAAAGGTTTAGGAAGGAGTACCCGAACTTCAAATTCTGAATAATGGAAATTTAATTTTCGGGAGATGGTATCATGATCAAGATTCTGGGTTCACAAGGGAACGGATCAATTGAGATCCTTGGCACAAAAATCCTAAATACACTCTAAGAACCAAATTTTTGAAAATAGGATTTTTAATAAAATAGATTATTTTTTTTTCGCCGGGACGAAAATCGGGGCGTTACAAACCTACCCCCCTTAACAGAATCTCGTCCCGAGATTCCAGCCGAAGTAGGGTAGCGGACTGCTCCTGGGGTCAAAGGTATTCTTGAAACTTCACACGATCCCTGGGGTGACTGTTTCCCTTAGTGCCGACGGGTGGGGCAGGATTCCTGGCCCGTCTTTTTCCGAGTGACATGTGGGCCCACTGTTTGGCGCTCAATTTTTTTTGAACTCGAGAACTGGTTGCTGAGTAATACTGGCTTGGTTGAGAAACTTAAGCTCTTCTCTGTGGTCGGTACTGGTGTTGACATGTCCCGAGCGGGTTCGGTGTGGTCCAACATTGGTTGCACTTTGCCTATAGCGATACTGGCCCTTAGGGGTATTCAACGGTGGTTGCAGGTGGTTGCATTGCCTCCACACAGGTTATACTTTCTGCCGCCTCGTGCACTTGGGTGCCCGTTTCATCGAGCACGCCCCTTTATTTAGGGTCCCGGCTTGGTCTCCTTTGCGTGCTTTGGGTGGAGCACGCGGGCACGGTGAGTGGAGGGCGAGTGGAGGCGGTGTAGCTCGGGTGAGGGGAGGAATGGAGCGGAGGTCCAGCGTTGGCGGCGGTGACAACGGCGGTGAGCGAGGTGCTGGCAGCCGAGGTGCTGGAGGCGGTGCGGAGCATGGTGCTGCGGGCGAGGAACTGTCTCGCCGGCGACTGAGAGCGGAGGCGGCGGAGATCGAGGTGCAGCGGCGAGTCCCTTCGCCGATGCAGGCGGCAGGCGGTGCCGTCGACAGCGGTGGCACTGGGAGGGTGGCGCCGAGGCGTTCCAGAAGAGAAGGAACCTTCTTGGTGGGGGTGGCCACTGTTTTGCGTTGGGTTTGGGTGTGGTCTGGCTTTCGGTTTGTTTGTGCGACCATTTGTACCCTTTTGTCCTGGGTGTTGTGTCCAGTGGTCTTCCTTTGGAGACGGTGGCGTGCTCTGGTAGCGGATGAGCATTCTGACCACTTATGCGAGGCGGTCTGTCTTCTTATTGTGTTAGCACCTATCGTCTTTCTTTCCATTATGGAAGCGATGTTAGGATAGGTGGTTTGATGACATGGTTGCCAAACCTTGGCATGTATCCCTCATGTATCGACCTTCATGGTCCTTATCTTTAATCTTTTGCATTTGGTATCCTGAGTATGGTTGCCTCTGGTTTGTACTTGTTTCTGACTTGTGTCATCCGTTGATGGGTCTTGATTTCTGATGGTATTGCGGGTTTTCCAATGAAAATCGGGGCGTTACACCCTGGCTGAGTAAGTAGCTAAAACGTAGGTGTTTAGCATGTTGGCAGGTGAGGAGCACCGGTATGGTGGAGTTTACGGCAATCTCCTGCAGTGGAGATGTGTTGTGGGGTCCATACGGTGGGGCCTGAGTAGACGAGGGCCTGAGCCTGGCCTGATACTTGGTGGAGAGATTCCACCCATCTTTGTGACACGGGGCATTTACGGGTTGGTTACAGAAAAGCCTTGCAGTGAGCTCTTCTTTGTCAGCCATATCTGATCCATATGTGTTCGATAATGTGAGAAGTTCACAGTGTGTGGGTAAAGCGTACAATCTCTACAGAGTTTAGTAAAACTGTTTAAACAACTGTGCGCACGGTCAAGGGCGAATGTGAGGTGATTCCCATAGCGTAGATTTGTTTGTTTTAAAACTTACTTAATAAATTGGTTCGTGGGATGAGAACCGTTACTAGAGTCCTTCTTTGTGATGGATGGCCAACCATTGTGGTTGGGAACAGGCCTATGTGACCTGAGGTGTCGTCTGGCACCATAGGGCCGAGAGGGCCGGTTCAGGGGCCGAGATGGCCGAGTTTGGGTTGGCAGGTCGAGAGGACTGGACCCGAAGTTGTAACCTTGATACTTGGTTAACGGATGATTGTTGGAGAGAATGTTGGGTTATGTCGTGAAAGTGTTATAAATGCTAAAATTTAGCTTTTTCGCTCGGGTTGTTGCAAAACAATTCGTGTTTGGATTGAGGTTAGAAGCCTCTTTTCGAAGGAAAAGTTTATTTTTGAAACCTACACTTAGACCTTTTAAAAATATTTTAAAATGTTTTGCCAAACAAACTCAGCCTTTCGTTGAAGCTTGCATGTACACATTTTCTAGTGGCTTGCTGGGTAGGAAAGTACTCAATCCTCCATTGTTGTTGTTTTTCTCCCCTTGGCTTAAGTTCAAGAAGAAGATGAAGGTTGGAGTCTCGTCCCTAAACCCAAACTACTGCCGGTGGATTTGGTGTCCTAGTTTCGCTATGTTTCGTTGCTGCTGACTTTGATTTAAGGTTGTAACTCAGGTATTACCTGAAGATGCAACGTAAAGGTATATTGTTTTTATTTAAACCTTGCATTGATTCATCATGTTACCGCTGATACCAGCATCGTTATCCTGGGACTGGTACCTGTTTTGCGATTCCGTGGGAAAGCGATTCGCTGTTCTCCTGCGACATGCCCTTCTCGGTGCCATTGGTATGGTGGCATAGGGGCGGGGTGTGACAACAACTTGGTCAATGCGAGGTAATCCAAAAGGATCCTTGGGGCAGGAATTGTTGAGTTCAGTATAATCAACACACATACGTCACTGTCTCGTCTTCTTTCGAACTGGCACTTGGTTAGCCAGCCAGTCGAGATGATAAACTTCCTTCTTAAATCTAGCTGCCAAGAGTTTAGTCAGTTCCTCCTTGATGCGGTCTTGAGCAAATCAGCGGAGTCATTGTTTGATATATTTAACGTTAGGTTTCACATTTAAAGATTGTTTGATCGCCTCTCTAGGAATACTAGGCATATCAGAAGTTTTCTAGACAAATATATCTTTATTAGCATGAAGAAAGGTGACGAGCACACTTTCCTATTTACCATCTAACTCGGCGCCTATAATAGTGGTCTTGGAAGGATCAGCATGGTCCAGTGGAATCTTCTTTGTCTTAGCGTTGGCTTCTCCCGTCTTTGATATCTTCTTGGTAGGGATCTCTCCTTCTTGTGATGTCAATGCGGCCAGTCGGATCTCTTGTCGGCCGAGTGCCTTCTCATAAGATTGAGCCATCTCACAGCTTTCTTTGTCATAGGTAAAGCTTGCTTGACATCACTATGCAATAAAATAACTCCTCGGGAACCTAACATCTTCATCATCAAGTAGATATAGTGGGGAACGACCATGAACTTTGCAAGAGCCGGCCTTCCTAATATGGCATGATAAGCCGCCTCAAAGTCAGCAACCTCAAAGCAGATGTTTTTTGTCTAAAAATTTTCCCGATTGCCGAAAGTAACAGGGAGAGTGATCTGTCCGAGTTGTGTTGAAGACAACCCGGGGATAACCCCGTGAAATGGAGCAGAGCTCAGCTTCAACTCAAATCCTTGATGTTTTATGAACCGAGCTAACAAATCCAACATCCGCCGCCACGTCGAGGCCCTCCGCCGCCTTGAGGCCTCCGTTACCAAGGCCGCCGCCTCTTCGCCTCAGGGCTCGCCAACGCTGCTCCATCTCGAGACCGCCTTGCTGCTGCCGTAGAGGTCGCCGCCGCCATAGAGAGTAGGGGGAAGTGGTGACGGTGTCATGGAGAGGAGAGTGGACCGTGGAGGAGAGGAGAGGACGGTGTGGAAGGTGGAGGGGAGGAGATGGATGATGTGGATAAGGTTCGGCTGCTTACAGGTTAGTGGCTAAAAAGACCTGCAGCCGATTCGGCTGCAGCTAGCTCGGTTGGTTGCATGTCAAGTTTTTTAAAATTGGTACCTATAATATATGTAATATATTATGTTGATCCATCATGTATCCTCCTGGTCCATTTGTCCAATAGCCATGCACAATACAGTTTAGCTATACCAAAACTGCATGTAGCTAGCTAAGCCTGGGAGGCATAAAGACAGGCCAATCATAAGATCAAGGCCTGGGCTGAACGACCAGATTAGTGATCCGTACGTGTATCTTCCTAACATAATAGTGTAGTCGATCATTCTCAACAAAATGGAGGAATTACAAGGTGCCTTTACATGGCACCATTATTCAGGGCTTGATGCTCAGCATGCTCATGTTTCCATTTCTGCATCTTCAGAAACACCTTCTCCTGTGATTGTTGTATATATCCTTGACCTTTCTTTCTTTTGTGGAGTAGCTTATGTATACGGTATGAATGTTGTCTATTTTTAGAGAATTTTTTATAACTACTTGGATGATGATGTTTGATCAAATGATTGGACATCCCCTCTAGAGTTTAAAGCATTTTCCCCTTTCCGTTCTACTCAAGTGATTTATTTTATGTTAATGTTTGTTTTGCTCATTCAAATATATGTCTGCTAAAATAGGATGACTCATTGCACAGGTTAACTTTTTAACTAGACTAGTTAGATCATGTGTCCAAGTAATAGACGTGCTTACGACTGAATTGAAATAGAAAAATGAGAAAATCGATCACACCATATCTAAAATGTCACGCTCACACACGCCAAATATAGTTACTACCACAGAACCCTATCCCTGTCGGTTTATGAAGCGGCAGTAGGCAACAGCTAGCTGTGTTGCTTAGAGCTTCTAGGAAACGCTGCTTCTAAGTAGTAGGGGAGTATAGCTTTTAAACCAGTAGTGATACGGTAGTATCACTGCGGATTAGGAGGGCGAACTGGCAGTGATACCGTTCTCCAGCCCCTAAAACTTAAAACACAACTAGCATATCTGATATACAATTCAATACATTCAAATTTCCAGAGAAAATCCAATTCAATTTAGAGATTGATACATACATACGTACAACAACATGGATGGTTGTATACATTCACACACAATTGCATTCAAATACAACACTTGGGCCAGAAAAAAACATAACTTCAACTCAAGCACTTGCACTAATTCATACAAATTTTCATCAACTGGAGCAATCAAATTTTGATGCAAATACAAATTGTATCAAACATTTTTTCCCAACATAATTCCACAGTTTGGCAACAGCAAGAAAAGAAGAAACTGCGAGGAGGATCAAAGGAAGCTTGACATTAGCACACCTTGGTGCCAGTGGCGATGACAACGCTAAGCACTACTAAAAAATGATTTTTCTATACGAGGGCCCCAATAGATTACAGACGAATCGTAACTAGTCGCGTATGCGAAAATCGACCTCCATTTTTGCATGCGGCTCCTTAAGAGATCCGCATGCAAAAATCTATTTTTGCAGACGGGTCTCTTAAGGGGCCGCATGCAAAAATAGACTGATTTTTGCATGCGGTCCCCTTAAGGGGCCACATGCAAAAATAGATTTTCGCATGCGGATCTCTTAAGTGGTCCGCATGCGAAAATATCCTCCTCTTCTCCATAGATATTTTCTTCCCTTCTCTTTCTTTTCCCTCTCAACACTTCAAAATTTTCCACTTCACCTCTCCCCTCTCTCTCGTTCTCTCCTCTCCCTCTCTTTCTCTTCCTCTCCTCTCTCTCTCACCGGGCAGGAGTGGGCGTCGGGCGCCAGGCAGCGCCGCCGACGAGGAGGCGCCGGGAACGAGCGGCGCCACCACCGCTGCCGGCCAGGAGTGCGCCGCTCCCGCATGGCTCGGTGAGCGCGGACTCCGGCGGCGGTGGCGGACAAGGGCCATAGCGGGGACGGGCGTGGGCGACGGCAGCGGCCCTCTGCCGCCCGGATTCGCCAGCGGCCGCCCTCCCCCTCCCTGATCTGGCGGCGGTGGCCCTACCCTGCCCCGATCTACCGGCCGCCGTCCTCCCCGCCCGGATCCGTCGGTCATCGTCCTCCCCCGCCCCGATCCACCGGCGGCCGCCCTCCCTCGCCTCGATCCACCGGCCGCCGTCCTCTCCCGCCCCAATCCGCCGGCAACGAAGAGAGGAGAATGACGACGAGGGCGGCGGCGACGGGAGGAGGACAACGTCAATGGCGGTGGCGACAGGAGGATGAGGACGATGGCAGCGGCGGCTAGAGGATGAGGACGACAGTGGTGGCGATTGAAGGACGAGGCCGGCGGCGGTGGCGGTGTATTTTTTGATTTTTGGAATTTTTATTTTTTTTTGCGATTTTTGTTTTTCGCATGCGGTCGGCTTATGCGCCCGCATGCAAAAATTGAATTTTTGCATGCGGTTGCGCTGGCCGCATGCGAAAATCACTATTTTCGCAGACCTTTTCTCGCATGCGGGCCGGCCAACCGCATGCGAAAATCGATTTTAACCGTTTGGAAAAATCATATTTGTAGTAGTGAAAGAAACTCTATATCCGAGTACAAGTTCGCACCAACTTAACTCATATTAGCACATAACAGTATCACATATGAATAGAAACTATCTAAAAGTCATAAACATGAATATACTAGAAAATCCACACAAAACAACCCCAAACCGACTCCCTTCCGGAGTCAACTGAATCTGACCGTCGGGCAACCCGGTCAGATCGCACCAACACCACCGGTCTAACCGGCCACCAGAGCCGACACACCGTTCACTCATCTTTCACAAATTGTTTATCACACAGATTAAATTAACATCTTGATTCTACAATATCTCCATCACAATGTATTAACTGTATTAATCCTACGTAGATACACCTCTTCGAGCGTATCTATAGCTAGTTAACTGCAGTCTCCTGCACGTATACGTCAATCGGCGGCGATGGAAAGATCGTCGGCGGTGAGGGTGATCATGGCAGTCCTCGCCGTGGCGGCGATCATCTTCTCGGCGACGCTCCACGAGGCGGCGGTTGCCAGGTCGGTGCACGGCGGTGGAGGTGGCAACTGGAACCCGCAGGCGGAGGGAGCGGCGGCGACGACTCGGCACGGTGGCTTCACCGCCGTTCAGCTCGCTGACCCGGTCCCGTCCTGCTGCACCAACGGCAGCGCCGCCGGGGATTGCCCTCCGGGTACCACGTGCCCGTAAGGCCGGCCGGCCATCGTAGCTGGAGGAGATGATGGAGTTATGTATATACTGCATGCAAGCAGCGGCATCTGCAGAGTACAGGGGATTAATTAATTAAGTACACGCTTCAATTGATTTCTTTAATTTGTTCGTCATCAGGTTTGAATAAATTGGCCAGGCCGTACGTAATTACAACGGCATTACATTTACAGATTTACTAGTAAAGTTCATTGGTTCATCAATAATGATCGATTTGTATCATATACTGTAATATCGATCGAGATGTCATATCATTAAGTTAGTTTGTAAGCATTAATTAATTCTACTGTATATGGATAGATCTTTAAGTATGCGTTGAATTAACAAGTGAGCTCGGGTGAAGTTATGAGATTCTTCTTGTGTGTGATGACCAATTCAGGCATGCATCACTGTTCGAGACGGGGATGGTCCTTCTAAAGTTCTAATTGGGGCCGATTTCTTGCGTCCCTATCACTAGAAAACAGGCAATGTCTAACGGTCAAAACAAAATTTTCGTAGGTGGTCGGAAGCCCCTCCTGCTAACTAAGGCTATGAAATTCGGCAATCTTTATGGACGGGCCTACAACGCCAGCAAAAATTAATTTTTACAAACGGCTCTGTTAGAGTGATCGTTTTCGAAAATTAATTAATTTTCGCTAACAATGGGGTTATTAAGCTGACTGCCAATGCTATAGATTTTCGAAGAAAAATAAAAATTCCCAAAACCCTGCTCCCCCAGGAACCATAGCTCCTTGCCCATTTTCACAGATCAAACATAAAATACAAATCAATTCATGTGCATCATACCCACATGGATATGGAAGAAAATGGGAAGAACAAATATAGAAAAGAAAGTAGGCGGCGCACGCCTCATCAGAGCCTGGTTCGGTGCACTAGCGTAGCACCGTCATGGTAAAGAAGGGAGGGGTTGGTGTTGACGATGAAATTTGGTATACTTTGTTAAAAAAGATATGTTAGTAGCGAGATTAACGGCGTAATTTTGGTTTCCAAAAGACGGAGATTACATCGACTAAAGTTGGAAGGGTTATATCGGATGGAGTATGAATCGGCGTTGGAATTCTGAAGGTAGCCGATGAGCGATGATTGATGGCTAGAAGTCGAGTTCTTGTCAGATTCGACTGGGAAGGTTGATCAAAGAGAGGAAATGTTATCCAAAAAGGGTCGGATTTGGGAAAGATTTTGATATGGCAATGTATCTATTAATTAAATATAGTATTAGATAATTTCCTTTTAGGAGAGATTAAATAGAGTCTGGTTTGGGCTTGTAAGTTTTGCTTTATTTGCAGAAAAGTTTGTGTCGTGTTCGATATGTACTAGTTTATACTCATGGGTATAAATATGTATATCCAGGGTCTTGTAAAAACAACAACAGTTCAATATACACTTTCGGCGCACCGTCACCCTAGTTTTTAGACATTTTCTCTTTCGACGAGTTCTTGTCTTCGACTTGGGTTGCATCAGGTTCGATCTCCAGCAAGAGGTGAGTTCCGTCTATAGTTGCTTGTATTAGCAAGGCTAGTGCTTTCATCGGTTGAGTTCGATACTCTAATCCGGTCGATACAAGCGTTAAGTTATCATATATATTAGTTAATCTAAATTAACGTTGTTATTTATCCCTATCGGTTGGTTGTATCTGAACAAGTTGATATCGTTTAAATCACTATTGTTGGTTTAGATTATTTAATATATCTACCACCTTGAAAAATAATCAAGGGTTTGTTTAGACTTTACAACTTTACTAATAGCTTAGTGTTACATCAGTAGGGTTTGATCTACTAATTTATAATCAAAGTTGTAAGAACTAACTTGTTTTTAGATTGCCGATAGGGGTAGTATCAGGGTTTCAGCCGATCTTATCTGGTATAACTATTTTGTTTTAAGATTAAATGCTATCTTTAATTTATCTTGTTATATCTATCATCTTATATCGATTTATCAATCATTTAAATCTATTAAGCTTGTTTTCAATCTTGTACTACCTCGGTTGGGTTCGATCTGCTAGGATTGTAACCTGTTTAATAGATTTAATCTAGATTGATATTCTTGTATAAGACTATATCGGGGCTATAGCCGATGCATTATCAATAATTAAATAAGTTACTTCATCGGCTATGACATTGAGTTCATATAATTATTAACTTATCTGATCTTTGTTATCAGCAACTAATATTGCCTCAGTTAGGTCTAATGTATCATAGTTGCTTGTTTTAAAGAGAAAAATTAAATTAGTAATTGCATGTTATTCACTTTTACAGCCAATAGTAGTGATCTTAGGTTTAATCCACACATTTCCTGTTCATCAGCTAGTTATTTAGACAATATAATTGTATAACAACTGACTTTAATATCTTTAATCTTATGCTGCATCGATTGAGTTCGACCTATAGGATTGATTTTATTAAAGAAAAGTTGTTTATGAATATATTTAATCCAAATCTAGTTTATGATCAGTACCATTCATAATTATAGTCGATTCATTCGTGCATCGGCTGATACGATACAACATCGGCCTATCGGCCGATCGGCTATCGTCTTTTAACTTTGTAATTGTCTATCTTATTGGTTGTAGGATCAAACAAACTTACACATCCTAAAGCCGAAGCTTTGAACCTGCACTGAAGTTAAGAAAATCTTTCAGGCCTCCGTGTTTTGCATCAACAAGCTTTTAGCACGCTCGGTGGGACCTCAAGATTTTTCACCATGTCTAAAGTCAACGAAGGAAACATAATTCCAGTCACCATCGACAAGCTGTCCAATGAGCAGAGAGCGTAGATAGAACAATTTACTCAAGAATTTCAAAAGATGTATCTGGATTCTTTCAGTGTGTCTCGGCAGGGGAAGATAATACAAAAATCCAAAGCTATTATGCCGAGGTTTGAAGAAGAAGTAAAGAAAGATCAAGGGGTTGTCGATAATAAAGAAACCAAAGGAGAAATACCCCTCATGACTTTACAAGATAAGATCGATGTTGTAGTTATCACACGTTGATAAATCAATCTGGAGTATTGGTTAATATTTTGACAACTATGATTAAGAAGGTGGTGGATGGGACTATTGCAGAGGAACAAGCTAACGAGCCTATTTATTTCCCAAATACATATGTTCCGACCATAGCGCATGATCAAGACTGAAGATCCAGATCAAAAACATGCAGCGGGTCCTAGCACTTCAATGGTGGTGAATAATTAGAGTCAAGATCAACATTGGACTGCATATTATGAAGGGCAATCACTTCAACCATCGGCTGGGGGCAACAATTTCTGAAATCGGCTAAAAAAAACAACCAATTGATAATACATTGACCCAATATGTTGGGAGCCAATAATTTTAGTGTGGACAGCCGATGGGACATCTATATCGTCAAGAAACACCTCAAGGTTTTCAACCTTAGCCTAATCCACATCAGCAATATGTACATCAATATTTTAATCCTTAGCAACCACAACCATCATCACCTCACTAATATCGGCATGGAGAAGGCAATCAATATCAACCTCAGATTAATCAGTTTGTTCAAGGACCTTTGCCACAACAATTTGGAAACAACAGTAACCAAGAGTGGGCTAATATGATTGCTGAGGTTATGAGGGAACAATTTGGTCTTAAACCCAAAGACAGTGGGATTATGTATCGGCATCCATATTCAGAATATTTTGATAGAGTGCCATTGCCTAACCGATACAGAATCCCAAATTTTTCAAAGTTTTCTGGATAGGATAATATTTCTACAGTTGAACATATTAGCCAATTTCTAGCACAATGTGAAGAGGCATCGGCTGAAGAAGCGTTAAGGGTTAGATTTTTCCCACTATCATTATCTGGATCGGTATTTATATGATTTTCTTCTTTGCCACCTAATTCTGCTAGAGGACGGGCTGATCTAGAGAAGCAATTTCATAAATATTTCTTTGTTGCAATTCAAGAGATGAAGTTATCAGATTTAACATCAATCAAGCAAAGGTCTGATGAATCGGTTCCAGATTTTATTCAGAGATTCAGAGATATAAGGAGTAGATGTGATAGCTTGAATTTGACCGATTCATAGTTAGCTGATTTAGCATTCCAGGGATTGTTGGAGCCGATAAAAGATAAATTTTCTTCACAGGATTTTAAGAGTTTGACTCAATTGGTGCAAACGATATCGGCTTATGAGCAACGATTTCAGGAGTCCAAGAGGGAGAGGTTTTCTAAAAATGCTAACAATGTTAATATGTTTATAATTATGCTTATGATTCTGATCAAGAGGAAGATACAGAGATTGGCTTGGCAGAGTGGGCATGTAATAAAAAGACAGTGGTTTGCCATTGGGTCAAAGATAATGAAAAAGAGGAAAGGTATGATTTTGACATCAATAGAGCCGATAGGATATTTGATCACTTGCTACAGGAAAAACAGATTGTGTTGCCTCAAAATCATGTTATTTCATCGGCTGAAGATTTGAAGAAAAGGGAGTACTGCAAATGGCACAACACGTGATCACATAGTATCAATGAGTGCAAAGTTTTCAGGCAATAGATACAATCGGCTGTTGAGTAAGGAAGGATCAAGTTCGATGACGGCAAGAAACCGATGAAGATTGATGGGCATCCTTTCCCAGTGAACATGGTGTATCCAAGGAGATCTGAAGATGAAACCGATATGAGAAATCATCGGACTGGGAATAATTCTACAAGTTTGATCAACAAGTATGAGAAGAAGCATGAAAAGGAGATGCAAGATTATTATGAAGAAGGATCTTATTTTGACCCACATTGGGATTGTGATTTCTTTCGTTTTTGCTAGAATAAGGGGATGAGATTGCCTTCAATTGAAGATTGTCAAGGATGCAATGGTGCTGAATCAGCTTATGACTATGGGAGTTCTTCTCGCCAATACAATATGAGGAGTACCCATCGGCCAATGCAAAAGAAGCTTTCAGTCCATCAGTGATTAGGGCCGATTCAAGAAGATTATTTTGAAGATGATGAGGAACAATTATAGGAAGAAGAAAAACAGAATCCTCAAGGGTGCCCTCATGGAATTTTTACAAAAATCAAAAAAGAAGGATTCAATGGTTGAGGAATAAAGAGCATATGCAAGAAGTTCATGAAGAAATCAATCATTGGCTCCAGCACACGAGGAAGGAGTGGAGAGTTAAGAGCAAGATTGTTAAAGCCAATGATATTGAAATCGATAGGACAAGGATTCCAACTTCTGCTAAGGGAAAAGCTGTCAAGGTTGACAATGTTGGGGCATCATCATCTATAAACATGGTATTCATATTGCCAGCGGAATACAGGACATTTATGTCCGATGAAGAAATTTGCGAGGAGTCGATGGCACAATTGGTTTTATCACAACAACAGACTGTTTTTGAGAAACCTAAAGATATGGAGCATCCGCATCTTAGGCCTTTATATGTTAAGGGTTTTGTCAATGGGAAGTCGATGTCCAAGATGTTGATTGATGGAGGGGCTGCTGTGAATTTTGCCTTATACTATATTCAAGAAGCTTGGGAAGACTCTAGAAGATCTGATCAAGACCAACATGGTGCTCAAAGATTTTGGTGGGAATTCATCAGATGCCAAGGGGGTTCTAAATGTGGAGTTGACAGTGGGCAGCAAAACTATTCCTACCACGTTCTTTGTTATCGATGGAAAAGGTTCATACAGTTTATTACTTGGAAGAGATTGGATTTATGCCAATTGTGGTATCCCGTCGACAATGCATCAAAGTTTGATTCAATGTCAAGGAGACTAGGTAGAGATAGTGCAAGCCGACAGGTCAGTTAATGTTGCTATAGCCGATTTATCTATTTGGGAGATAGATGCCATAGGTTGTTTATCTGGTAAAGTCTGAAAAGGCAGCTTCTTAAAAGTGTCCGATCATGATATACAACCATTCAATGATGGAGAACCTCAACTTTTACTCTGAAGACATGGTGGACGATTTTGAGGGCAAGTTGGGGAAGGGTTTTATATCGGCCGATGAGTTAGAAGAAGTAAATATTGAACCAGGTGATAGGCCTAGGCCGACATTTGTAAGTGCTAAATTACTAGTTGAGTTTAAGGAAGAATTATTAGAGTTATTAAAAAGAATATAGAGATTATTTTGCTTGGGAGTATCATGAAATGCCAGGACCAAGCCGATCATACAAGTAACCACCAAGACGATTCAAGCGTGAGATTCAAGCCTGAGATATATGATGCTATTAAGGCAGAAATTACTAGACTTTATGAGGTTAACTTTATTAGGCCTTGTCGATATGCTGAGTGTGTTTTTAATATAGTACCAGTAAAAAAGAAAAATGGGAAGTTGAGAGTTTAGGTTGATTTCAGAGATTTAAACAAAGCTACTCCTAAAGATGAATACCCAATGCCGATTGCCGATTTGCTAGTTGATGCTGCTTCTAGGCATAAGATTATAAGTTTTATGGATGACAATGCAGGGTATAATCAAATTTTTATGGCTGAATAAGATATTCATAAGACTGCATTTAGATGTCCTGGAGCAATCGGTTTGTATGAGTGGGTAGTTATGACTTTTGGATTGAGAAGTGCTGGTGCTAAATATCAAATAGCTATGAATTATATATTTCATGACCTTATTGGATTGTTGGTTGAAATCTACATAGATGATGTGGTTGTGAAGTCAAAAGAAATTGATGAACATCTAGCCGATTTGTGAAAAGCACTAGAAAGGACGAGGAAGTATGGTTTGAAGATGAATCCAAATAAGTATGCTTTTGGTGTATCAGGTAGGCAATTTTTGGGTTTTATTGTACACGAAAGGGGAATTGAGATTAGTCAAAGGAGTATCAATGCTATCAAGGATATAAAGCCACCAGAAAATAGAACCAAGTTACAATCTTTGATCGGCAAGATAAATTTTGTTAGGCGATTCACATCAAATTTGTCAGGAAGGATTGAACCATTTATTCCATTATTGTGGTTGAAGGCCGATCAAGAGTTTATGTGGGGAGAGAAAGAGCAGAAAGCTTTAGATAATATTAATGATTATTTAAGTTCCCCTCCAGTGTTAATATCACCATAGAAAGGAGTTCCATTCAAATTATATCTATCGGACGATGAGAAGTCCATTGGATCAGGTCTGATTCAGGAATTTGAAGGCAAAGTAAGGGTTATATTTTACCTTAGCAGAAGGCTTTTGGATGCAGAAATAAGGTATACTCCGGTGGAGAAGTTGTGCTTATGTTTGTATTTTTCATGTGCCAAATTAAGGCATTATTTATTATCCAATGAGTGCACAGTGGTTCGCAAAACCGATATGATTAGATACATGCTATCGGCTCTAGTTTTAAAGGGCAAAGCTAGAAAGTGGATTTTTGCTTTAACAAAATTTGATTTACAATATAAATTGGCTAAGGCAGTTAAGGGACAAACAATAGCCGATTTTATTGTTCAGTATCGGGATGATTCAGTTGATTATGTTGAGCTGATGCCTTGGACTTTATTTTTTGATGGATCTGTTTATACACATGGATGTGGCATTGGTTTGGTAATTATTTTGTCTCGGGGAGCAAGTTTTGAGTTTCCATTTATAATTAAGCCATATTATACCAATAATCAAGCAGAGTATGGGGTAGTTTTCCAAGGAATCCAGTTGTTAAAAGAAGTAGTGGCCGATCAATTGAGATTATTGGTGATTCATTGTTGGTGATTATACAATTGTCAGGAGAATATGAATGCAAAAGTGAAATATGGAGGGTTTATAATGAGAAATGCTAGAAGTTGATGAATGATTTCAAGATTGTAACTATGAGACATATTCCTAGAGAGCAGAATATTGAAGCCAGTGATTTAGCTCAGGGTGTATCAGGATATAAACCGATGTTGAAAGATGTGGAGATAGAGATTGCTAACATTGATGCCTGTGGAGAATATACCAACACGGCCTCCATATTCGATTAGAGATAGGAGATGGGCTAGATCTATATATTATGTAATAGAGTAGGACTCGGTTATAATATTGTCTTGTGTTCAATGACATGACCTCGAGTCCTAATTAAGTACTACCATATAATAGATTAGGAAACTGAAGTCGTATCTGGCTAGGTTCTCCTCTTTATAACCCTGCCCCCAACCTATATAAAGTGGGCAGGGAGCCCTCTAGGGGCAGGACCACGGAGATAACCACAACTCGATCGTCAGATCAATATACACCCGACGGATACAATCCACAAACAGGAGTAGGGTATTATCTCTCTTTGAGAGGGCCTGAACCTGTCTAAATCCTTGTCTCCGCATCCATCCACTTTTAGGTCTTGTGCACTACCTTCTTTTATTATTGTCGAATTCCAGTTTTGATAGTTGGCACGCTAGGTAGGGATGGCAGCGAGTTTACAGTCGACGAGTGCGATGGAACCAATCTCTAGCGTCGTCAGATTCATTTTAGCCCCAAGTCTCTGTCTCGGATTTAGTCTAGCCGGGGAGATCAATCTCAGCGAGTTTGACGATTTAATCTCCGATATCACCGGGTTTTTCCCTTCCAACTTATTGCTGTTTAATTAGATTGATTTCTAATCCCAGATTAATTTCTTGATGCTTTTTGTTATTGTTCGCATATAATTATGCGGCACTACTGAGACGATTGATGCCTGTCATGGACTCGTGGCATCGCTATGCGGTCAACTGGTCACGAGCCTACTCAACTGCCGCCGTTGTTGATGGTGACATCGTCTTCATCGTCGATCGCTTCCGTCGCTGCCGACTAGTTTCTTCGCCTCCACGATTGGTGGACTCCTCTACCGTTGTTGATGGCGACATCATTGTCGGTTGCTTTCATCGTCACCGACTGGTTTCTTCGCCTCCACGGTTGGTGTAGTCCGCCGCCGTTGTTGATGGCGATACCGTCTTCATCGTCTGTCACCTCCTCTGCCACCAACCGGTTTCTTTGCCTCCACGGTTGGTGGATTCCACTGCCGTTGTTAATGGCGATATCGTCTTCATCGTCGGTCGTGTCCGCCGCCGCTGACTAGTTTCTTCGCCTCTATGGTTGGTGGATTTCGCTGCCGTTGTTGATGGCAACATCGTCTTTATCGACGATTGCCTTTATCATCGCCGACTAGTTTCTTCGCCTTCACAGTTGGTGTACTCCGCCGTCGTTGTTGATGGCGACGTCATCTTCATCGTCGGTCGCCTCCGCCGTCGCCGATTGATTTCTTCGCCTCCATGGTTGGTGGATTCCGTCGCCGACTGTTGTATTCTCTTTGATGGCCGCGCGTCTTCGTTAGGTTGTTGGGCAACTTCACCTCCACCTTCGGTCGCCTCATCGGTCACCTCAGCTGCTTTTACGGTTGGTGTAGTCGTTGCCATTGATGGACGGCCTTGTCCCTACATCGGCCATCTTCGTCGTCACCAATGCAAATACCAACAAGATCGATCAATTATACATCATCGGCTTGCCTTCGCTACTGTAGACTGGTGCCTTCGCCTTCATGGCTGGCCTATGTTATCGCCGCTGATGGGCGTCTTCGTCTTCACCACCAGTTTGCCTCGATCGTCGCCGATTTGTGTCCTAGCCTTTATTGTTGTGTGTTTTCACCATTAGTTTGCTTCTGTTGCCATCGACTGGTGTCCACGCCTCGAGGTCTATGCAACTCTGCTACCATCTTTGGACGTCTTCATCGTCATGTCTTCATCACCAACACCCTATGCTGCCTCTAATTCATCAGCTTCGCTACTTCAACAACCTCAACATCTCTGAGAACTTTGACATTACGGCATACGCCACTAGATACAATATTACGTTAATCTACTACAACAAATGCTACTGCAATCCTCAAGATTTCTACTCGGATATCCTCAACGCATATTTTCTCTCAAGCGATTGCCACTCGACGACAAGAAGCTACAATTTATGACTCTATGTTCAGTTGTTTCTCGACTAAGCATAGAGTTGGGGGCTGCACAAAAACAAGACTAAAATTAAACAGACATTATGCTAAGATGAAACAATCAATTAACCAGTCAGCAAGTTCTATCAAATCGACTTCGGAGTCATTAGCTTCGTCTTCTCTTCGGAGTAGGCTTTCTACTTCAGCAACTCCAACATTTTCACCGATAACTTTGGCTCTCAGTTGATGCTACAGTCTATTCCAAGTTTCTCAAGTGTCAAGTTCAAGATTTAATTTATATGTCATGGTCGAGTTTGAAGTTCTACCCAGATATTACTTCAAGCCTCCCAAGTTTGGCCTAGGGAGTTTGGAGTCATCAACCAATCAACTCAGATTCAACGAGTTGATCAACAATATCAACATTTACTTTCCTCCACGTGAAGCATCATCAACGACTATGACACCAAGTTTTATTGTCATTGTTAAGAGACGTTATATCAATCTTCGTCACACACACACTAATGTCAAGATAACTACACGAGCCTGGACATCTTCTCAACAATTTATTATCATTGACGTCATCTCTGGCACCTTCGTCATCGGCACTACCTTCATGTCCGACCAACTACTGTCAACCAGGTTCTTTGTTTCAGGAGTTTGGACTTCATCGACACTAAAATCTGATTGGATCACCAACATCGCCATCTTCATCAACATCTTGCCATGCCTATTCGGCCTAATGTACTCCGTCACTGTTCATGGGAACTTCGTCACTGCTGGTCGTATCTGCTATCACCGGATGATTTCTTCACTTCTACGATTGGTGGACTTTGCTGCCACCGTTGATGAGCAACTTTGTCTTTACAACCGGCTACCTCTGCTGTAGCCGATCATCATCACCACTGGATGCGTCTGTCATAATTGGTGGCTTATTACGCCATAGCTGATAAGCATCTTCGTCTTCACCGCTGACTTGCCTTCGCCACCGCTGACTGGTGTCTTTGCCTTCATGGTTGGCCTATTATGCCGCCGCTGATGGGCGTCTTCTTCTTCACTGTCCGGTTGCATCCGCCATCGTTGACTGGTGTTACTGCCTTCACGGCTGGCCTATTATGCCGCCATTGATGGGTGTCTTCGTCTTCACCATCGGCTTGCCACCGTCGCTGCCGACTGATATCCTCACATTCATGGTTGGCCTATTATACCACCACTGATGAGCGTCTTCGTCTTCACTTTCAACTTACCTTCGCCGTTGCCGACTGGTGGTCTTGCCGTCATGGCTATCCTACTACACCGTCGCTGACTTTGTCTCCACTATAACCTCATCTTCGCCGTTGGTTGCCTCCACTTTGTTGGTATTGATTTCTTCTCCACCACCGACTGATGATCTCACCTCCATGCCGATCACATCAGCCACCATCAATAGGTAACCTCGATTGTGATAGAAGGACAAGCAACATGCTCAGGTGCTTACCAACTCTAGCACGAGGATCATACCTTCAATCTGGACTTATTCCGGGTACATGCGACATGAATTGATAGCCAAGGGCCTATCTCCTATGCTCAAGGTCTGGATCAATCATTATTTCTCATGAGGACTATCCTTTGAGTACTTGCGCAGTCGGGATTTAATTATCATATTTACTTCGATACATCCCATGAGAGATAACCACTCGGATCAGAAGCCACTCAAATGACATGCGCCTGGTCAACATCACCCAGGAGATTTGTTATTCGGGAGCATATTAATAGACGTGTTATACACATCATATCTTAAGGGTATCGGTGTGCATATTTTGGGTCTAATCCCAATATGTCTACAGCCCATATTTCTAGGTGTGGCTTGTCACGTGTCTCTAGAGACTTAAGCATATTTGCCTTGGCAATATTCACATAAACAATTGCCCAATACCTTAAAATCCTTTTATATAGCTGTTACACAACTTTTTAGCAGTTGGTACAATGCATTTTAAAAGGTGGCCAACAGTGAAGCTTTATATATAGCTGATATTAACTTCTTTATATAGAAGTTAACCACTGTTTGGTGTTTTACAAAGCAATTGATTGGATACTATATCATTGCTTTAGGCCACATATGTGTGCATCCTTATAAAAGACCAGTATTATGGCTTAGGCTGATTATATATTTTCGTCGTTTTTTAGGCGGTTGGTAAATCTATTTATGAGTATTATTTCAATCGGATTTTACACCATATATGTCATATATTTTCAGGTGTGGTGAAGCCATGTGTCTTATAAGGACTTAAGCATATTCGTTTTTGCGATATGCGCACGGTGAGAACCCAATACCTTAAAAAATCCTTTATTCATTGCATAAAGGCGTTTTATTAAAGTCATTTACTATGCGATTTTTAAAGGGACCAATAGCATGCTTTCATATCTTTATAAATTGGCTTTTTCTTCATAAGAGTTATGTGCTATTTGGTATCATTTTCAAAAATGCGGTTGGCCTAGTGCTACGCACATTCTATACATGGTTGGCCTAGCACTACGTGATTCTTTTTTATTAAGTCGTTGTTACCCTAGGGCTACGTGCATTATATTATTAAACCGCGGTTGGCCCAAAGCTATGTGCATCATATTTTATGCAATCGATGTATCGCTCGGGTCATGTTATTTGGGGATTCATACCGCATATGCTATAAATTAATATTAAGTTACTCGGTTGACTATAATTATCAAAAACCACTCGGATGGTTAGATTATTTATTCCTTGACTATATGCTTAGTTTGTTCAACTAATCACATAGTCGGGGGGCAACACCTAATTAGGTGCACCTGAGTATGTATTCTTGGTTATTTCTTGAAATTTTTCAGCCCTTAACAACCTTTTGAGTTGGTAAAAGCACTCAGGAGACTATGGCAAAGATGATTGAAACACTAGGTTTCGGATTAATTTGGTTCGGGAGAAAATTCTTTTTTTGACTATGAAGGTCTCAAGGACTACTGTAAAGAATATGGGTACCGGGTACACACACGGCCTTCATATTCGATTAAAGATAGGAGGTGGGCTAGATCCATATATTATGTAATAGAGTAGGACTGGGTCATAATATTGCCTTGTGTTTTATGGCATGACCTAGAGTCCCGATTAAGTACTACCATATAATAGATTAGGAAACTGATGTCGTATCTGGCTAGGTTCTCCTCTTTGTAACCTTGCCCCCAACCTATATAAGGCGGGCAGGGAGCCCTCTAGTGGCAAGATCATGGAGATAACCACAACTCGATTGTCAGATCAATATACACTTGGCAGATACAATCCCCAAATAGGAGTAGGGTATTACCTCTCTTCGAGAGGGCATGAACCTATCTAAATCCTTGTCTCCGCATCCATCCACTTTTAGGTCTCGTACGCTACCCCTTTTAATATTGTCGAATTCCAGTTTCGACAATGCCGATGACTAGACATATGAGATCATTTAATACTTAAAGAATCCTTCTCAATCGGCAATAAGGAGATTAAAGTACAAAGCTCTTAAATATGTGCTGCTTGATGATGATTTATATTATTGGACGATTGATGGAGTTTTGGTAAAGTGTTTGAATTTGGAAGAAGCCAAGGTGGTTATGTGTGAAGTACATGAAGGGATTTGTGGAACCCATCAATCAGCTCATAAAATGAAATGGCTACTTTGGCGGGTTGAATATTTTTGGCCGACAATGTTGGAACATTATTTCAAATAATATAAGGGATGTCAACATTGTCAGAAGTTTGGAGCAGTTTAAAGGGCACCAACATCGGCTATGAACCTGATAATAAAGCCATGGCCGTTCAGAGGATTGGGGATTGATATAATTGGCTAGATTAACCCACCATCGAGTAAATGACATAAATATATATTGGTGGCCACAGATTATTTCACTAAGTGGGTTGAAGCAATTCCTTTGAAGAAAGTTGATTCTAAAGACGCAATTGAATTATTCAAAGAGCATATAATCTATCGGTTTGGGATTTCACAGACCATAACAACGGATCAGGGTTCTATTTTTTATCGGATGAGTTTGTTCATTTTGTTGATAGTGTGGGTATTAAATTATTAAATTCTTCTACTTATTATGCTCAAGCTAATGGACAGGCAGAAGCATCTAACAAGTGCATGATCAAGTTGATTAAAAGAAAAATTACAGAACAACCAAAGAAGTGGCATACTATGCTAGCCGATTTATTGTGGGCATATCGGATGGCATGTCATGAAGCTACTCAAGTGCTACCATATCAGCTGGTTTATGGACATGAGGCTGTTTTGCCATGAGAAACTAATATTGGCTCAAGAAGGATTTTTTTACAAAATCAATTATCGGCCGAAGATTATCATAATTTGATGGTTGATGAATTAGAAGATTTGGCTCAGGTTTGATTGCGCGCTTTAGAAAGGGTTAAAAGAGATAAGGAGAGAGTTTCAAGGTATTATAACAAATAGGTTGTGCCAAAGTCTTTTGAAAAAGGTGAATTGGTTTGGAAGTTGATTTTGCTGATAGGGATCGGAGATAATATGTTTGGAAAGTGGTCACCTAATTGGGAAGGACCCTATCGAATTCATTGTTGTGTACTGTGTAATGCATATTTGCTTGAAGGGCTTGATGGAGAAGTTTTTGGAAAAGCATTAAACAACAAATATTCGAAGAGGTATCGTCCTAGCGTATGGATTAATTCATAATCGGCTTGATTGCCGATATATGATAAAGCCGATGAATGACATCATCTTAAGATGGACGATATTGAATATCACCCTTAGAACAAATTTTAAGATGAGATATGTCAAGAATAAAAAGAGGAATCAACACGACAAGCCGGTAAATATATTACAGACTTATTCAAATGTTTCAAGCAAATGTGTTAAAAGTATGATCAAGCTATTACATCAACTCAAGTATTTTTGGATGGCAGCAATCACACGTAGGCAAATTTGGATAGCATCATTGATGGTTTTCAAATCTTCAGCATAGGATCCTGGAAACTGTTTGATGGCTTTACGCCGATCGGTGACCCATCAGATGATTTTTTTGAGCTTGTTGCGCTAGGCTTCGATGGCTTGGGGTAGATCGGTAAGTGTTTTCTTTTTCAACTCCAGCTCCTTGTGTGTTTCTTCCAACACAGCCAGCAGATCGGTTTCTTTCTTTTCCATCTCCTCAATCTCTTTCTTGGTGTTGTCTGGCCCTTTGATCAATTTATCAAGATCAATTTTTTCTGTCTTGGCCAGTTCTCAATCTGCTTCAAGAGCAGCTTCTTCAGTCTTTAAGCCGATACGATCGGCTATGCGTTGACGAGTTCTATGAACTTGAATACGATGGGATTCCAAGTAAGCTGCTGGGGTCAAGTTGTTGATTATTTCACCTGGAAGCTAATTTTGGATTTCTTCAATTCGGTTCCTGATCGGCCCGCAGTTTTCAACTAACGCATCAAGTGATGCATTTAGCCGATCGACGATGTCCAGGAGGATGGCCTTGAGTGCTTTTGAAGGAGGGGAGTTGGCCTTGTTGATTATTTCTTCGTCTTCATCGTCAAGGAATTGGCACACATCAAAAGAAAACATATCGGCTAAATTCTGCAAACAAAGATTGTAAAGCTAAAATGGAAGAGTTTGGTGGAACAAAGTTAATGAGTTGGAACTTACTGGAATTATGGGAGCAGCAGTGTCGGGTTAACTTTCATCAGCATGATGACTGCCAACTATGGATTGTGAAGGAGTGTGTTCACTGGAGATTTGCCGATGAGGAGAGGCCGATGGGATTGCAGGCTATAAAAACCAAGCAAGTGTTAAAGATTGAATATTTTTATGAAAAGATAAGATGAGAAACTTGCCGATATCGAGGAAGTTGGTTGATGAGGGGATGGATCCCAATGGGCATTGGTGTCGCTTCGCTGGTCTTCAGTTATTATTACGGCGGCGTCAACGGCATCATTAGCAGCGATGTCTTCGATATCATCAGCAATTGTATCGTGTACATTATCAGCAGTAGAGTCTTCAACAGTATTGGCGGCAGCGTCAATCTCCTCGATCGCGACTTCTTAGTCTAGAACGGCTGCCACCTTTGGATCAATTTCAGAGAGCTCATTGTCTAGAGGAGGGGAGGAAACTTTTTGCTTCTTCTTGCTTTTGGAGCGTGTAGCAAGTTGTTTCCGTTTGGCTCTGGCGCTTGGTATTGGCTCTCTGATGACCTTGTGGAGTAAAGAAGTTGGAGGAGGAGCGTTGGCACCAAGAATAGAAGACGCCGATACAGGAGCAAAGTCGATTGGGAGGCCACTGAGTTTGATGTTTGGAGGGTTGGTATCGGATTTTTGCAAGAAACAATACGATGAGGACATGAAGTAATGAAAGGTTAAGTGTAGAGCATTTTTACCTCATCATCGACATAAGAAAAACTAGGGTCAAGTAGATGAAGGAAATTGTGTACTGGGAGATTAAAGATATGATGTTTTCATTCACCCCACCATTTAGACCATGGCTTGCAGCCAGTAGTATGGCTGTCCCAATCAGCAAAGGGACAAGTGGGGGAGGTTCGATGAGCAAAAGCCGATCAAAAATGAGTGCATTTGGCACTGGTCCTCTCGCCTGGATTTTGTCAATAAAATGAAGGCCGATTGGGACTTGGCCAAATCCAAACTAACAAGCCGCAACTGGAGGATGATAGAATTCATATGATACGCGAGAATTGTGACCAGTCGATATCCCGATAGGAAGGATACAAGGAGTGATAGCTGATATGAAGGTGTACTTATGATCATCGTCAGAGTTAATAGTGTTGGGGCTGAAGTTATCGGGGAGTTCGTAATTTTCAAATTCTTCATAAGGGAACTAGATTCTAGCAGCCTTCGGGAAGCCATGATAGAAGTGATCAAACTAGAGCCTAACATTTTCAGGTGTTAGCTTGCTGCTAGGATAAGCCGATGCTGCTTCACCAAGAGACACGCATCGACGGTAAGTGGGATCGACACCCTCTACAAAGTTGGCAGGGAACAGTGAATCATCAAGAGGGGCTGCTTCGGCTGCTTCAACGGTGTAAAGTTTTAGCCATAGTTGAATAAACCACCATGGACTGTCGATATGACCAACAGGTTGACCGGCTAACAGTTTGGCCGATACTTGATGCAATAGATGATTGGTGGCGCCAAGGAGATATTTTCCTAAGGGCATTGTTTTTCCTTCTGCCAGCGCTTGCGCAATATGTTGCAAATTGTCGGCCCAACGATAGTGCCACAAAAGACAAATCTCTCTAACCATAAGTTAAGGAAGGCTACATGCTCTCGATCAGATATTGGACCTGTCTTGGCATGTTTGTTGATGTAACCTGACCAGCCTCCTACGGCTTTGGTTTTCAGCTTGTTAGTACATTTGATTCTTAAACCAATGAAGTTGGCCGGTGAAGTGATATCCAGGCCGGTGAGCATGATAATGTCTAGCAGCGTTGGCGTCATTAGCCCGTGGTTGAAGAGAAAAGCGTTTAAGGTGTCAGACCAAAAATAGCTAGCCGATGATATCAGAGCTTCGTCTTTTTCCATTTCGGCCTAGGATAGTTCAAGACATTGGGCAATGCCGATATCGGACCAAAATTGGTGTTTGGTCGGGAGCATGCATCGATACCAATTTCTCCAACTGGATAGTTTAGAAGGCCAAGATCTGAAACTGAGATGCCAGTCGGAGATGCAAGGACTTGATTTCTTGAAAGGAATCCGATTTGTATTGGCATTAATGAAATCGATGGGGTCTTTATCGCCCATTGGCCCAAGATAATAAAATAGCGGTTCATCAGCTACAGGGATGGCTATTTGATTCCTCATGTGCTACAGTAGAATGAACACTAAAAATGAAGAACACGAGAAGACCTAAGGCTATATTATTTAATGTGGGAAGCAAATAATAAAAGGAGAAAGGTTATGGGATATTACCTCTGGGATCTCGCTGGTGGTGGCCATCGGAATTGGAGGTGGACTTCACCAAAGGAAAACTTCAGGAGCTTGGTTTAGTCGCCGGAGTTGAGGAGAGAGAAGGTTGAGTTCACCAATGCAGGAGACGAAGAGACAAAAATGGCAGTGTGATAATGATGAGGGAAGGCCGGTGCTATAGCTTACGGTATTAAACATGTTAGGCTTAATGGGCCGATGCAAACCCTAATGGGCTTGTTGACTTAGGGTTAATAGGAGAATTTTGAAGCATGTTTATCCATACTACAAAATTGGGGCCATGTGTTGACGGTGAAATTTGGTAAAAATTGGGGGCATGTGTTGACGGTGAAATTTGGTATACTCTGTTAAAAAAAGATATGTTAGTAGCGGGATTAACGGCGTAATTTTGGTTTCTAAAAGGCGGAGATTGCATCGGCTAAAGTTGGAAGGATTATATCGGATGGAGTATGAATCGAAGTTGGCATTTCGAAGGTAGCCGATGAGCGATGATTGACGGCTAGAAGTCAAGTTCTTGTCGGATTCGGCTAGAACGGTTGATCAAGGAGAGGAAATGTTATCTAGAAAGGGTCGGATTTGGGAAGGATTTTTATATGGCAATGTATCTATTAATTAAATATAGTACCAGATCATTTCCTTTTAGGAGAGATTAAATAGAGTCCAGTTTGGGTTTGTAAGTTTTGCTTTATTTTTAGGAAAGTTTGTGTTGTGTCCGATATAGACTAGTTTATGCTCATGGGTATAAATATATACACCTAAGGTCTTGTAAAAACAGCAACAGTTCAATATACACTTTCGGCACATCGCCACCCTAGTTTTCTAGGAATTTTCTCTTTCGACGAGTTCTTGTCTTCAAGTTAGGCTACATCGGGTTCGATCTCCGACGAGATATGAGTTCCGTCTATAGTTGCTTGTATTTGTGGGGCTAGTGCTTCCATTGGTTGAGTTCGATACTCTAATTCGATTGATACAAGCGCTAAGTTATCATATAGATTAGTTAATCTAAATTAACGATGTTATTTATCCCTATCTGCTGGTTGTGTCTGAACAAGTCGATATCATTTAAATCACTGTTGTTGGTTTAGATTGTTTAATATATCTACCACCCTAAAAAACAATCAAAGGTTTGTTTAGACCTTACAACTTTGCTAATAGCTTAGTGTTGCATTAGTTGGGTTTAATCTAAATATAGTTTATGATCAGTATTATTCATAATTATTGCCGATTCAACATGCATCAGCTGATACGACACAACATTAGCCTATCGGCCGATCGGCTATCGTCTTTTAATTTTGTTATTGTCTATCTTATTGGTTACAGAATCAAACCAACTGGCACGCCCTGAACCCGAAGCTTTGGACCTACACTGAAGTTAAGCAAATCTTCCAGGCCGCCGTGTTTGGCATCAACAGTTGGCGATGAATCTTGGTCACCGCTCGGATCTGTCGATCAACTACCCGCACCCCGTTGCCTGTGTGACTCACCGCGGCCAGATCCATCCCCTGTGCGCCTCCCCCATTCTCCATCGTTAGATCCACCATCGGTGAGACTCACTGTCGTCGGATCCTCTACCGATGCGAGTTGCTGCTGTCAAATGCGCCACCCCTCGTGCCTCGCTCCAGCTACGCTGCTGGATCCACCACCGAGGAGACTTGCCGCCGTGCCAAACTACCGCCTGTGCCTCATCATAGCATGCGTCGTTGGTGAGGAAGGAGGAAGAGTGGGGCATGTGCCTATGGACACCGAGCAGCGCCACTGGGGAAGGAGGGAGAAGAGTAGGGCCGGCGAATGAGGGAGCCGAATCATTTAATATACAGTCACTTAAGTGCTCCTTCTATAACAAGGTTATTTTTACCAATGGGCCTCTTAAGTTAACCGCTTGTGAAAATAGATTTTTGTAAGCAGTCACTAACTAGGGATCTCCAGCTGTATTTTCGCTAGCATTTTTTATTTTATCTGCCAATAAATTGCCAGTAAATTAAAAGGCGTAACGCTAGAAAATACTCTCTCAGGATTGATAATACTTATCGTTTTGGATAAGGCTATTGTCAAACTTTAAAATACTATAAGTAACATCTAAAATATTTGTCTTTAAAATATGGTGACCATATTATAGATTGGTCTTAAAAAATGTTCCAATGAAATCACATAGATATTTTTATATATATTGTAAGAAAAATTAGTGTTCAAAGTTGTTTTTTAAGATCATGCTTTTGTCCAAAACGATAAGTATTATCAGCTCGAAGGTAGTAATATTTTTTTAGTGATGGATTTTTTTTAAGTAATGTAAATCCCAAGAAGAGCTAGCTTTGGCCCCTCGAGCATATGCCTCTTAGCCGGAGGCCCATTAGAGGACCAAACGGGTACAGAGATGGCATGCGTCAAGCAGTGAGGGATTGTCTATATATTTGTCGACAAATTTTTTTTTTAAAATTTGATAGATATAATTATAGTATAATCATGGTGTAATTACATTATAATTTACATGTAATTATAATGTAACTTGCACATAACTTTCAAAATTCTTTCGTAACATGCTATTTTCTTGAAACAGAGGTCATGGAACCAAATCCTCTCTCATGTGTGCGCGCTGTGATTTTTTTCCTCGCTTACACAATCTTGAAACAAATCTAACAATTAGAAATTATGTGAAAGTTAAATACAAGTTACATACAAGTTACAGTGCAATTACACTATGATTATATTATAATTGCATTTGTCAAATTTTTAAAAGAAAATTTATCGATAAATATATAGCAAAATTTAGCAGGATGCCTTGCCGGTCATGGCAGGGGGTGAGCAGCGGTAGCGGTTGTGCTTGTTTTTTTTCTTTTAGTAACAGGAATTTATTTTGGTCTTTATTTTTAAAAAAACTACAGTCAATCATTATAAAGATTGTAGCATGAATAAGTGTGGATTACAAAATCATAGTTTTATTAAAAAATACTAAGAATACTGTTGTTTCTAACCATACACAAGTTTTGTACGTTGTCTGTGAATTACGACATGGATCATCTGCGACAGTACGTCCATCTGTTGACTATGATATATACAACGTGTGGGTTCACCGAGTGAACAAAGGACACCATCACCTAGAAGCTGACGGCTAATGGAATCTACTCGACCAAGTCTTCATATAGACTTCAGTTCATCGGAGTGACGAAACGATATATACAACCAGACCATTTGGAAATGTTGGACCCCGTTTATATGCAAGTTTTTCTCTTGACTAATAATCCAAAACAGGATGACAGACAAATTACAGAAGAGGGGGTGGACGAACTAGCAACTTTGCCCTCTGTGCCACACTTCGATTGAATCAGCCTTACACCTGCTAGCTAAGTGTAGACTGCCAAAAGAAATCTAGACGGAGATACTGAGATGAACAAGCGTGGACCTCCGGCTACAAAAGTGGGAGGATTATGCATCGGTGAAGGATTGGTGGTACAAAATCTCACATGTGCCCACAGTCGGAGGAAGGTCCTAAAGTCGATGATCACCCTGTGGCCTGGAAGCTCTGATGTGAAAGAAACGTCAGGATCTTTAGGCATGTAGCAACCACGTCAGCCACCATCATCGCCAAGATAAGGAGGAAGCGCAAACTTGGATCAAGGCAGGGGTCGTAAAGCTTACAGAGATTATCCTCTTCGGAGTGTAGTCCCCAACCTTGTCCTTTCGTGGTTCTGTGTATGGCATTGAGAGCTTTTTACTCCTTCTCTATCAATATAAAAGTGACAAATCTTTTGCCCTTACTTAAAAAAAAAGAGTTGTCCGTTGTCTTCCTAAACCAGAAAAGCAGCATCTCCGAAACCAACGGCCGATTCTTTGTTGATCGAATTTCGCTTCTATCACCGCTGACGAACTGATGTTGAACAAAAGTGGAAGAAAACATCAAAGAATAGCCGATGTAGATCAGCCATTCCCTCAGAGATCTTACCACCACAATTACCATCGAATTTGATCCGACGGGGACACTGTCACAAGGACACCATACTAAGAGAGAATCTTCTTTACAATGCGAAATATCACCATCACTATTTTGAACATCCGGAACATGGTTTTCACTCTAGAAAGTTCACCTCGTAGAATGGATGGATGAGAGAAGGGGCGTCGCTATATCGCACCTAGGATGGTGTGGATCCCATAGGTATAGATGGCCATACGGCCCGAGGCCCGACGGCCTGGCCCATGGCACGGCAATTTGGCCTGGCCCAGGCCCGGCACGGCCCGACTGGGGTCATGCCCGTGCCGGCCCGGCCCGACAACCGGGCCGTGCCTGGGCTGCTTCCTCGGCACGGTGGGCCAGCACGGCCCGGCATGAAGTTCAGGCAGACGTAACAGACTTCATTTCAATCATATATAAGGCACGGCCCAAAGAATAGGGAGTAAAAATAAACTTATTATATGGCATGGCCCAAAGAGTAGGGACATAAATAGACTTATTTTAGCTATATATATATATGTCACAGCCCAAAGAGGAGGAAGAGGAATAGACTTATTTTAAAGAAGACACGATGGGCTGCCGTGCCTTCAGGCCGGCCCAGCACGGCCCGACCCTTATTGGGCCATGCCTGGGCCATAGGTGGAGCATGTGGGCCGGCACGGCACGGCACGAAGTGCCGATGATGCCGTGCTGGCCTGACCGCTCTCGGGCCATGCCTACCCGTCTCTGGGCCGCGCCGTGCCGGGCGGGCCATATGGCCATCTATACCCACAGGTGTCGCATATCGGTTCTCGAACAGAAGCACAGCTGCGACAACAGCAGCCGACCCCACTCAACGTATCCTAACTGATTCGCCGGTCTATTTGGCCGTCAAATGGGTTATTATGCATACCTGCTGCATCTCCAGGTTTCATCGAATCACTAAACATTTCAGTATTTGCGTGATCTAGACAGGCCATGTATGGACACAATTACAGCCAAAAATCTAGATGCATGTGCCACAAAGTAAATTACCAGCCCCATGCATGTTAATTAGTACCACATGTTACTTGAATTGCTAGCCCCTCCGTCAAGTACGTTGCTTATGGTCAGAAACACCTCCGTTGATCCATCGAATTAATAAAACTATAAATAGCCATGCACGCTAGGTTAGATTTTCACCAAGATCAACTAGCAGTAAAGCATAAGAGCTATACAGTCTTTGTTAACACTGCTTTATATAATCTCGGTTTAGCTAGCTAGCTAGCTGCAGGGGCCTGTCTCGATCGATCTGAGCATGCACATGGCTGCAGCCAGCAAAGGTGCATTCCTGATGCTGCTGGTGCTGGTCGCCATTGCGGCGTCGCTGCATGAGGATTTCGCCGCGGCGGCGTGTCCTGCAGGAGGTGGTGGCGCCGATCATCAGCAGGCGGCGCCGGCGCCGCCTTCCACAGATGCAGGGCTACCTCTCAGCTTGGCAGGCAGTTCCATTTCCAACTGCAGCAACAGTGGCAATATCCCCGGCAAAACACCATGCCCTCCTAGCTCTAAGCCTTAAGTTCTATAAATTATTGGTGCTGATGTGTTAATAAATTCATAAACGAATAATGTACGTAGCTGATTGGTAAGCTATATACAGCTTAGGGATCGAACATAAATAAATGTAATTTCCATTAATTGAGAATTTTAGGGACGAGATTAAACCATTATTAGTTAGAACAGCTAGCTTGTGTATATATCGATCCATTGCTGGTTAATTATGTTGTTTCAGATAGCAGAGTTGCTCTCTGTGATTAAGCAGCTAGCCTTAAAATTGTTTTGTTCCTGTATTCTACAAGTTATTTTGAAATAGAGAAGCTGGCTCCTTGTTTCCAAGGGCTTTATTCCATTTCTGGGATGTTACATAATACATATACTATTGTGCTTAACGTGGTCTGCAATTGTGCATATACATCGGTACTACGTGTCTTCTCCATATAAAAACTATAAGTATGTGACAGAACATATGTAGTCCTAATTAAGCGTTGCGATCAAAGTCATATATCAGAATATGTCAAAAGAAAAAAGTGTGATTTACAATAGCAAGAGACCTGTATTCAAGTGGTTTACGGAGGTAACTAACTGTTACGGCACCGTTTGGATCAAAGAAATTTTAGAGGATTTGAATCCTAGAATTTTTTTTTCTATATATACAACCCTTGAAACAAGAAGAATTTTCATTGAGAAAATACTTGTAGGATTGGATATCTCCATGAATTGGCCTATGAAATTTCTACGGAATACCCTAATTAATACATAAGCTTTTGGAGCAAATTTAACATCATGTCAATCTCATGAAAGTTTTCCTCAAACTCTTAATTTATCCCAAATTACTATGGCTATCCTATGCCCCATCCAAAATTTGTGAGTTATTGATGGAATTTTTTATGGTGCCTCTGGCTCAAAGCATCATCGAGTTGGCTCGATGTTATTCTTTTAGCTCGTGGAACTTCTATATGTGCCTAATATTTTACAACCAGCACAAATACAGTTACACTGTCAGTGCCGCTTACAGAGTAATTGTTGGTAATCCGGCATTGATATATAGGGCCTTTAGAACCAGCACTGTTTACAATCCTTTGTTACAATTGTATTTCTATCAAAAAAAAGTCCTTCGCTTTTTTTTTGCTTTCAAATGGGCCTAGAAGCCCTTGGGAATAAAAGCTAAGTACATCTCGAATCCTCAATGGTAAATTAGAGAGGATACAACGTAGTCCTTCCGATCATTAATATGTGACGTTCTTAAATATTAGTTTAAGTGTTAAAAACATCGCACATTAATAACAGGAGGGAGTAGTTTTCTTGTCCTTAACATGAAAATGTTCACAGGACAGGCATTTCCGGTGGAGCCAACACTGTAGAGTTTGGACACTACGCCAATTAATTACAGAATTCTTAGGTACTAACCGCCAACATTTTTCCACCGTAAATTTTCATAGCTATCACTACCAGAAACTGCAACGCCTCTGATGGCTAAAACCCATAAAAATAAATAAAATACTGTTAGGAAAATAGGCCCTGACGTGTCAACGTCAGAGAAATACCACCACAACTATCTTGTCGGGGAAATTTAATTTGCCCGACGTGTCTCCGTCAAAAAAAAATTATTCCTGACGTGAACGCACGTCAGGGTTAATTTTTCTGACGTGAATTGTAGAGTCAGTGATATCTCCCATATCACTGATAGGTTTGATCATCAAAGATACTGTACTGATTTTTGTGACAGATAGCACTACTACAGAGAACATTTTTCTGTACGGGGGGCTTTATCTTCGCATGCGGGCGACCTGTGGGCGCGCCTACAAAAATCGCCCCCCTGAGGGCAGGTTAATCAGCCGCATGCGAAGATTTATTATCGCATGCGGCTGCTTAAGACGACCGCATGCGATAATAGGCCTATTATCGCATGCGGCCGTCTTAAGCAGCCGTATGCGATAATGCATGCGGCTGCTTAAGACGGCCGCATGCGATAATAGGCCTATTATCGCATGCGGTCGTCTTAAGCAGCCGCATGCGATAATGAATCTTCGCATGCGGCTGTCTTAACGGACCGCATGCGATGATGGGCCCATATATCTTGCAGCTAGCCCGAACTTCACCATTTCAAACCGAGCTCTTCTCTCTCCTATGCATGCAACAAATAGGGGGGGAGGTTTTCAACTCGAAATCTTTGCTTAAAGTTTATATGAAAGGTGAAGAACTCTCTCTCCTCCTTCATTTGGCTCCATTTTTATTAAATTTCGTTGGTGGAAATTATAGCTTTTTTAAAATTTTGATAAGGTTTGTTTTAGCTAGTTTTTGCAAAATCTAGCTTCAAAATATATGTTTTGATGTGTAAATTTTGGATGTAAACACTTATACATACTAGTTACTTGTATTGTTGTATTTTTCTGATGGATATATATATGTATTTACACGTCTTTATAAAATACCTGCGGTCTATTATTTGTGTCTGTAATTTTATTGTCTTTATATATAGATGGATCGGTCGTCATGGATGTATGAGATGCGAGAACTTCAGCCAATATTTATGAAGGAAGCATCTAAATTTATTGATCAGGCTAAGGCGCATGCTTTGAGGGAGAATATGGCAAAAAATTTTTGTCCGTGTCGTCATTGTAAGAATCAGAAATTGCTGGTAGATCATGGCGAAATTTTGGGACACATAATGCAACATGGATTCACCGCCAATTATAAGGTTTGGACCTATCACGGGGAAATCGCCGATCCCCAAGATGACGATGAAGAGTTAAGTCCGGAGATGAATGAGGCAGAGAATTTTGTAATCAAAGACATGTCCCGTGAAAGGTTAAATGTAGACGTGTCCACAGATAGTGATGATTTTGAGGGCGGTTTTGATATAGAAGATATGCTACGCCATGTCGAACCTGAGGTTCTAGCGGGTAGATCACGACGGTTAGAGAATTGGCAGGCACTGGAGAAGGCATCGAAGGATCTTCTTTACGATGAAACGAACGGATGTGATAAGGATTTCACGGTACTGCGTTCAGTGCTTGAACTTCTGAGATTGAAGGCTAAACATGGATGGTCGGACAGAAGTTTTAATGATCTGATGAGCTTGTTGAGTGTGTTGCTTCCTAAGCCTAACTTCATACCTTCGAATACATATCAAGCGAAGAAACTCATATGTCCTTTATCTCTTGGTGTTGAAAAGATTCATGCTTGTGAGAATCATTGTATATTATACCGCAAAGAATATGCAGACTTGGAAAGTTGCCCAACGTGTAGCACAAGTCGGTATAAAACGGGAAATGGGCCCGTTCACACAGAGTCTACTGACCTAGATTCANTGACGATGAAGAGTTAAGTCCGGAGATGAATGAGGCAGAGAATTTTGTAATCGAAGACATGTCCTGTGAAAGGTTAAATGTAGACGTGTCCACAGATAGTGATGATTTTGAGGGCGGTTTTGATATAGAAGATATGCTACGCCATGTCGAACCTGAGGTTCTAGCGGGTAGATCACGACGGTTAGAGAATTGGCAGGCACTGGAGAAGGCATCGAAGGATCTTCTTTACGATGAAACGAACGGATGTGATAAGGATTTCACGGTACTGCGTTCAGTGCTTGAACTTTTGAGATTGAAGGCTAAACATGGATGGTCGGACACAAGTTTTAATGATCTGATGAGCTTGTTGAGTGTGTTGCTTCCTAAGCCTAACTTCATACCTTCGAATACATATCAAGCGAAGAAACTCATATGTCCTTTATCTCTTGGTGTTGAAAAGATTCATGCTTGTGAGAATCATTGTATATTATACCGCAAAGAATATGCATACTTGGAAAGTTGCCCAACGTGTGGCACAAGTTGGTATAAAACGGAAAATGGGCCCGTTCACACAGAGTCTACTGACCTAGATTCATCGGAGCGTAAGCGAAAAAAAATTCCGTCAATGGTGATGTGGTACCTACCAATTAAGGACCGCATGAAGCGTCTGTACTCAAACCCGACTGATGCTGAGTTGATGAGATGACATCAAGAGGGCCGAAAGACAGACGGTATGATTCGACATCCTGCCGATGCTCGCCAGTGGAAGACATTTGATGCAAAGCACCCAGAATTTGGTAAGGATCCAAGGAATGTAAGTTTCGCGTTGAGCACTGATGGAATGAACCCGTTTGGTGATTTAAGCAGCTCACACAGCACA